>JAEMWC010000786.1:172500-175000 GCA_016490735.1 Pachyseris speciosa
TTTCAATTCGCTGGGAACTATTATCCTTGCCTGAGTGATCACGCCCTTATTTACGGTATCCTAAAGAATAAAGTAAATCCTAATCGATCAAAAGTTATTAGGTTTGGGAGCCGGCTATAAGAGCTTTGATCCCGAAGTTTAGAAGCACTTTCTGTCATCGGCTCCCTGGCATGTTGGACAACTGTTTGACGAAATCGATGATCAAGTACATGTCTGGTATTTGATAATGAATGACATATTAGACGAAGTGGCATCTGTGAAAAGAATGAGAGTGCGTGATAAGGACGTACCATACATGATATGTGACTGGAAGAGTGCAATAAGAGCAAAATGAAAGGCCACGGCAAGGTACTTAAGAAGCAAGACACAAGAAAACAGGGAGCTCAGACGAAGAACAAGGAAGGCGGCAACCAAACAGAGAAGAATAGCGAAAAAAGAGTTTTGGAAGAAAACAAAAAGAGGATCTGAAAAAAAAATAACCCAAAATGCTTTTTGCAAAACGTTTAAACCCTTTCTGAGGACCAAGGACAGTACAAAAGGTGAAGAGATCAATTTAAATGTGAACGGAAGTGTGACTAAGGATAAAAAAAAAGTTGCAGAAGTACTGGCAGAGCACTTTACGAAATCGCAGGTGATTCGCAGGTGATGCGGCTGAGTGCAAGGAAATGGAGGGTTTTAAAGATCATCCTAGTGTCCAGCAAATTCAACAGGAGACCGACAATTGGAAGCAGACCATCAATGTCTATCCTGTCACGCAAGGACAAGTTCTCGCTGAACTTGAATCGTTGAACATTAGAAAAGCTACTGGCAGTTACGATATTCCTCCTAAAGTTTTAAAAATCGGAGCTGAGGAGTTGTCCAAACCATTAACTACTCTATTTAACTCATGTACAGGAAACAGCGTGTGGCCCAGCGATTGGAAGAGAGAGGACTGGGCCGCGATTTACAAAAAAGACGATAAGCTTTCTAAGGAGAACTATCGATCAGTTACCATCCTCTTATATGAATAAAATCATGGAGAAACTGGTGGTTTCGCAGATATCCGCTGGTTTCGACTCCCGCATGTATGAAAATTCTAACGCGTATCGTAGACATCATAGTAGCGAAACTACACTAATTAACCTGACAGAGTTATGGAGAAAGGCAAGGGATGATAAACTCGCTGTCAGAATTCTCTCGACAGACATGTCAAAAACCTTTGACTCACTCCACCCGCCTTTGCTGCTAAGTAAGCTTAAGGCAAATGGTTTTCCGGAGACTGATACAACTCCTGAACAGTTACCTTTGTGACAGATACAACCATGTCAAAATGGGAAATGAAGTCAGTTCCTACAAGCCAGTAAATAGAAGCTGTCCTTAGGGCTCCGCCCTAGGGCCGTTGCTATGGAATATTTTTCAGAACGACCTCCCTTTGTGCGTATCGACTGATATATCAATGTATGCGGATGACCATCAAATGTATCATAGTGGTCATAACCAAGAAGAGGTCACACCCAAGCTAAGTGCAAGTGCGGATCAGGCAACTAACCGGTACAAGGCCAATCTACTGGTAGGGAGCCTTAAGAAATACCAGACGTTGAATATCGGCTACCGAACGGATACAACTGCCTCTGATAGCGCAAGGGGAGGGATCCGCATAAATAACCAGGAAATTAAGACTGCGGGAAGCTCTCAAACTTTTAGGGGTAACGATAGATTCCAGATTAAATTTTTTTCTGAACATGTAAACTCAGCGTGCAAGAAGGCCAGTCAGAATTGCTGTCCTCATGCGACTAAGGAATCTAGGCAGCTGTATATAAGGCAGCAGTGTTGCCTCACTATGGATGCTGCCACCTAGTGTGGCATTTATGAAGAGCTAGTGATTCGCGCAAGCTTGAACGGCTACAAGAAAGAGGTTTGAGGGTAGTTTACAATGAAAAGCAAGCTAGCTATTCTCAATTACTGGAAATGGCCAAGCTGCCAACTTTGATGAACAGACGTTTGCAGGACATTTGTATTCTTATGTATAAAGTTAAATATAAACTATACCCAAGTAATATTTAAAATATTTTTGAACAACATAGCTCTAGGTATAATTTCAGGCAATCTGATTTCTCCACTCCTAGGTATAACTCTGTAACGTACAATAGGCACTCACTGCGATACTTAGAACCTAAATTATGGAGATGACAGATCACTCAAAACACTAAATGAGTTTAAAAGGCGCATTCCTGGCAAAGATCTAACCAACTTAATAGAAGCCGGCTGCAAGGGTTGTATCCTTCTGCACAACATAACACTCGTTAATCTTAACATTTATATTTTAAATGCAGATATTTTAGTTTTTTTTTTAAATTCTGTATTGTGTTTTTATATCAATATGTGTCCCCTTATTAGTATGGGTTTCTCCCAGGCTACATGGTTTGACACTTTAATAAAGTTTCTATAAAGTTTATGTTCTCTTCTACTGAAGTACATGTATATTGATTACAAAACCTATGGTATTCTCATATGAAAACAC
>JAEMWC010000786.1:180000-187500 GCA_016490735.1 Pachyseris speciosa
TTATATCCATTTAGCTGAGGTGTAAAAATTACTGTTCTTTGGTAAGAAAACTAATCCTTAATTTCAGTCTATAGATGCTACACTTGTCCAGTACTTCAACCACATGAAGAACTTAAACTGGCAAAATAGAACTGGAATTTGCTGCCAGATTTTAGTCTCTCTGAAATGATACAAACTTTAAAAATCAAACAAAAGATCCAATCTAATGTAAGCATAAATAGAGGAAAAAATATCTTAGTATACTAGGCTGGTACAATAGTTTTTGCTTGGTTTGCACCCTTACAATGTGCGTTATATAATCATTTTAAACTCTATAAACTGCAGACTTAAAAGCACTAGCCTAAAATGAGTTACAACCAGCTCAGTAAATGTAGCCCCAGCCACATCCCACAAGATTTACGTTTTCAGTAAATGAACTGACTGACGTGTGCTAGTTTGAGGATAAAACAGTATAATTTCACTGCTGCTTTCTGTGACTAATTGATTTATATTCATGTTGATTTCTGCTTTTCAAGGCCCATTGTCATGAGCAACATGTGCTGCTCAAAATTCACCAATTACAAATTACATACTGAGAAAATGAAAAAAAATCTACCATTTATTATTTCATAATATTGTTGTAAAATTGTCAAGATTCTGTTTGTATGTCAGGGATTGTTTCGGTAACTGTCTGAAATTTGAATTTGATCACTGTTTATCAGCTCCAGTTTTGATTTTCAAAGTCAGATTAAAATTGTAATGTTTGAGAGCTTTATTAAAGTAAAGTATTCCCTAGAGAACCATTAATTTTATTCAGACCAAGCAACAAAAATCTTTTGAAATGCTTAAACAGTTTTTGGCCATTACTCCTCATAATCCTTTCATAGGCTCTCTGCATATTTAAGCTACTGCTTGAAGATGAAACAATTCTACAAGTTGACACTTTGTGGTCCAGAACTAGTCCATCAATCACATACATGTATGTTCGAACTTTCATGACCATTAATATTTTCTCTGTTATTTACTACATTAAATGAAACCATCAACATGACTCCATGTTCCTTTTACAGTCTTTCTCATATAAACCTGTGACAATGTCTTCCTCGTTAAGGGCATCAGTTACACGCCATGTGATGGGGAAGGTCGGGGGTAGGGGGAAGTGATTTTAAGTAAAGTTTTAGAAAAATCGAAACTTGAAGATTTTAAGGTGATTGAAAATTAAATTTGGAGGTTAAAAATCAACGGATGGACAACACACAGTCCGCCCCCAACCTGACATGGACCTGCCTTGTAGTAGACTGTCTCTGTGTATGTATTTCTTCTTTTCCCTTTTTAATTTCTTCATAAAATCAGTTCTTATGTCATTGACAAATTCCAGGTACTGTTAATATCTTTCTCTTAATGCATTCATATCAGTTTCCAAATGTGTTCCCGAAACAATCCAAGGAAGATCCTGTGCAGCTGGCTTAAAGGATGAATTCACATGTTCATCTGGATTTAAAACCACAGTCACTATTTATTTATTACAAATAAATCATGACTGTCGTTTTAAATAGGATAGGAAACTGAGGAATTGGCACTATAAATCAAAATAACAACAAAGCCACAATCAAACAAATCTTGAACTACTACCCATTTTGACTGAAAACAGTTAAAATTTGTAAGTGCTTAAATTATGTGATGTACATGTACCCTCACTGACCTCAATGAGAAAGTAAATCACGTTTATTACAGTTCCATTACAGGTTACAAATTCTAGTGTGTAAGTATGCGAGTGCGAATTTGTGTTGTTTGTTACATGCAGGATTAGTTTTTCAATGTAATACCGTGTAGCAATCGTGCAATCCTAGAAATGATGTCCAAAGTATTGAAAATGACAAACATTTATTTTGTCAATTCAAAAACGTTGTGACTCATTCTGACAAGCATACATGTACTGTAAGTCAAATACTTGTGCAATTAAATAGGCATTTTAAACAAATCTGAACCAATATTTATTTTTTATTTATTTTTTAGGCTTCCATTCACGTAAATATGTTTCGACTAAATTTTCAATGTGGTGATAAAAACCATAACAGCGTTCCGATATTTAGAGAAAGTGATTTATATGCATGAATGGCCATAGAAACTGACATGATATAAGCCTAAGCCTGATTTTTCACTTTATTGAGTAGCATATGAGCTCAACTTCGCGTGCACTTGACAATGACTTGAGCTGGATCCAAGAACATCTTCAGGTACAGACTAGCACGATATTGCACCCAAACGCAAAGATGTAAAGCTTGCGAAAGATGCGCGAATGGTATTGGCCATGTTCTAAATGAGTAAGGGCCTAGGAGAATCCAAACTTCATTGAAAATCAATGGCATTGAACTAAATCGATTCTCATATAAAAGGGTATCTCAAAATAGGCACTTTCAGCAAGTTTGACCATGTTTGGTCGAAAAGTCGCCAGTTGACACTTTTCATGCATTTAGACCTAAAAAATCCCTTGCAAATGTCTCTATTTCGGAGAGTGTGTCCCTCCAACCATACAAAGTCTCTAATTTTCACAATTTTAAAAGCTTTTGTTTCAGCTCCAATTCGACTGAACAGCGTCAAAGTTCGTAAGGTGACCATTTTTTAGATGCTCTTTTATGCAGTGTAAACATTTTCTTCGAATCGATAAATTTTCAAACTCATTCCCAGGCCCTCACTCGTTTAGAACATGGCCAATTGCGCATTATGAATGGCATTGCGGGCGATTGCGGGCTCGATGCTTTTTGTTGTCATTGACAACAAGAAGCGTCAACTTCATGAGGCGGGCATTGACTAAGGACGCATCTCAACATCAAAATCTTGTTCTAGCTCGCTTTCATTTAGTCCATTACTTGTCGTTATAACCCAACAAGTACAATAGCATCAAATAATTTGGAAATCAGGAGATAAAAATACTCGACCAGGAAACCCCAAGAACTGCTCCATGGGAAAACGATCTTGCCGTGAGAAAATTACTGGCGGAAGTTTCGGAAATCGCAAGGAAACCGGATCCTTTTCCATGTAATTCTCTCCGCGGAAAAACAAAGCTTTTGTCGTATCCCGACGGTAAACCGCTATAGCGTCTCCTCCGTCATTCCTTGCAGTTTCGGGTCCAAAATGAATTCGCACCTTGCGATGAAGCTGAAATCTGCTAAAGCTTTCTATAGCACGTCCTCATCTGAAGCCATCCTTGTTGTGATTACTTCACCTCCCTTGCCACTTAATGTCTAAATTTAAATTACATTTACCCATCAGAATTTTGCGTCCGTCGGGGACGCAAAAGTGAACAAATAGGGGTCTTTCGGGCAGGCGTTTATTTTCCTCTTTCCTTCCCAGTCCTTCTAATTTTTCCTCTCATTTTCTCTCTCCCCATCCTCCTCTCCTCTTACGCCTGTCACGCAGGCTATAATCATATGGACGGCTCCTGGTACATACAGCTGGTGAATCTAGCCCAAGGATGTTTTTGAAGCTTACAGAGCTGTTTCAGATCTTTCAGATGTTTTTGAACTGCAACAGGCTCCCGTATGACCAAACAGGTTACGTAAAAGGACGATACATTGGAGAAAATATTAGATTGGTACAAGATCTGATGTTTTATTTGGAAAATGAAACTTCCCCAGGTATTGCAGCTTCTTTTTAGATTTCCGGCAAGCTTTCGACACCATTGGAATTACTTGGAGAAAGCTCTCGCACTGTTCAACTTTGAGCGAGAGTTTTAGCTGCAGTGGCTTAAGACTATATGCTCCAACATCTTCAAATGTGTTCTATAAATCAATGGCCATGCTTCCCACTTATTTTCCTTATAAAAACACGTGGAGTGAGACAAGGATGTCCTCGGTCGGGTCTTCGTTTTGTTAGGGACGGACCATTATTTTTCTGGAGGGGGGTTGTGAAAAAATTTCCTCTGCAAACGTTTTATTTTTTTTTACGCACTTCAGGAAACATTTTTTGTTTTGAACAACACCTTCCTGCAAACAATTTTTTTTATCTTTTTTAACCATATTCTGACACAAAAACGAGGTTCCCTCCTTACTGCCGTCAATCATTATTTGATTTAATATTTTACGGCAGCGACCAACGAATTGGAAACAGAGTAATCTACAAAGCGGATCGAAATCCATCAATCATTGCCCGCGAACGTTACCTTTTGACACCTCTGAACGTATCTTTTTCGTTTTCTGAGACGCACAGTAAGATGATTGGCGGAAGTGGAAAACAAAACTGTTGGTTGAATTTTAAATGTCCAGTCCTTGTGTTTTTGAAAAGCGCAATATTTTAACCTTTTTTTTTAAGGAAATTTCAGTAAAGCTACCCATTTTATGTTGGATATGTAAGCTCCTAATAATACCTTGTTGTTTCTTTACAAAATACTCACCATTTTTATTCCTACGCAGCTACTGTTGCAAATAAAGAGCATACGACAGGCAATACGCAAAGGGAGTAGCAGGCTTTTCTGCTATTACGCAGTAGTGGAGCCCTAATTATCCTCTCTACAAACAACTACATACTTTGAGTCTAAATTTCACTTTTGAATTATTTTTTTTCATTAACAGGGTACAAGTTTCTCTGACCTCTATGCAAACTATTTTTTTATACATATCATTTTTGCAAGCAATTCATTTTGTTTTGTTTTTTTGGCCCTGCAAACAATTTTTTTTCCAATATTTTCCATATCTCCCCCTTTCCGAAAAATAATGGTCCGTCCCTTATTGGTGGTGATCTCCTCGCCAGAGCTTCAAAAATTACGATCGCATAAATGGAATAATAATAGGAAACCATGAAGTAAAAATGACCATATATGCAGATGACACTACGGTGTTTTCATATTAACACAGAATCTATTTCCCAAATACTTAAACTCCTGAACCAATTTAAAGCTGATTTCCGTCTGGAAGTCGATGCTTCCAAAACTGAAGATACATGATTATGTGATACAAACAGCGAAGATAAACATAGTTAACGAACGCATTTTATATAGACTTCACGTTTCGTATGCTAGAAAACGTATATTTTCAAAAGTGTCCGTTACAATTTTTGAAAGCTATCTATATACTTTTAATATAGGGGTTTGGGACCGAGATTAAGAAAAAGTGTGATTGCTTACCATTTGAATAGAATTTTCGGTGGATTTTTTTGGACAAAACGAACTGGACTAATTTCTTTCCAAGGAAGAAGCGTATCATTAGATCTGGAGTTTCGGATGCCAGTGGGCCGGCTGTCTGGGTATTAACAACAAACAAAGGAGATTCACCGTGAAGAGCCTGGCACTGGTAATTGTGGACAAATTACTCCGGTAAAAGCGATAAAAGGTAATACCTCGAAAGGTATTACTGTACCTTTTCCCCAAAAAACATTCCACTGGGATGAACAGTTCCATTTGAATTCTTCCCGGAATTACCGGGTTTTCCATCCGAATGGTAAGCGCTCTATCTTAACCTATTTAAAGGGACACTATCCCGATACTGCGCACGTGCGAACGTCATCTATTATCTGTCGAAAAAGCAATAGAACTATCAATTTATTTAGGCGCTAAGATAGCGTTGATCGATCCGTTGTTTACATCCTTTGCATATTGTTTGATCGCGTTATAACAACTTCGTCAATTTACCTCACTCATGTTTTCTGTATGCTTAAACGGTCCATCGGAAATACAGAAACTACATTTGTTAAGCCTTGCAAAGACACCGAAATCATTCTTCAACGACAAATACAACTCAAGTTTTGCTTTTTACGCGGCATAAAAACTGTGTCATTTGACAGCACTTGCGGTGAACTGTGGAGACTTCATATGTTAAACGCGTAACTGTTTGTGGCTTTTACATTTCATCTGTAGAAAAATTCAGTCACAGTTTCAAATAGAAAATGTCTTGAGCTTTAAAACCATGTAAAAATTATGTTGGAACATAGAATTAAACGCCGCTAAGAAAATTTCTAAACGTTCATAATTTTCAAACGTGCCACTTAGCGAAAACCTCGTCACGTTCTTTATTAAATAACGCGAAACAAATTAGGATCTTCATTTAGCGTTTTCATAAACGGTCGTTCGGCAATTCAAATACTACAGTTCTGTAGCTTTCCAAAGAGACCGAAATCACCGTGAAAACCGAAATGAAACGCGAGTTATAAGTGGGCTGAGTTTGTTGGTTCTCTACTCTGCTCCGAGAGGTTTTTCTCCGGGTACTCCGGTTTTCCCCTCCCCCCCAAAAAAGCCAACATTTGATTTCATTTCATTTATTTAGAGTTGATTTGATTTAGTCTTCCCAATTAGTAGAGCATCTGTGCTCGGCTAAATACATTTGACACTTAAATAAAGTGATTATTATTATTATTATTATTATTATTATTATTATTATTATTATTACGAATTTGTACGCAACCAGACTCTTTGTCATATTAGAGTTAGTCCGCTCTGCTGTGAAGAGTTTGAAATGTTAACCGGTGCGTAAGCGTTTGTCGTGTTTTCATTTCATGTTTAAAAAGATTCATTCATATCTTCAAACTGCAGTAAAATAATGTTCGAATATCATTTAACGTCAGGAAAATAGTTTTGAAACGTGGAATAATTTGCAAAAGTCCCCGGCTTAATGGTAACCTTGTCAGGCTTTGGCCTTTCCTCCACGGGTTGTTCGGAAAGAAAGGAGGGACCCAAATGATTTTATAACGACAAATATAAAATTAATCCACTTATGAAGTTTTACGCATGCATAATTGTCTGATTACAATTTTTTTGAGATGGCAGGCGAAGATTTCGCTTTACCTTGCTCTCCTTCGCATTTCCAGCGACAGCAAATGCTGAGCGAAAGCTGTATCGGTGGTATACAGACACAATTCCTTCAGCCGTTTTCATGTCTCATGGATTGCCTTATTTTTGTATATATTCTGCTATGCTGCTGGTTCTATTTCTGCTTATTCCTTTCTGAGCTTTTGTGGAGGCTGGCGGGAGAAAGAAGCCTTCGACCGGCCATAGCGTTTTCCTCCTCTCGGTCCTCCGGCCAACGGCATTAAAAACAACTGATTGCACGAAAACTGCAACTCAACACGAGCTATATGTATCAGAAAATTTAAATAGTGTATTATCGAAATCAACTGAGCACGATGCAAACGGATTTTTACACGAATTTTTTTTCTTCTCGCATCGTTTGAGAAGAAAAATCAAAATTTTGAGCAGGCGCAGAATCGGGATGTTGTTCCTTTAACAGGAAATATGTGAGGGGATACACCTTATTAATAAAGCAACACTAGTTCTCACTACTGATATTTACATTAAAAGCTGGCTTAAGTTCTTGGATAAATAAGGTTCTTGAAATTTTCAGTTTTCCTGTGGTGAAATCTTCTTTTTGTATGAAGAGTATGTGGCTCCACCAGTGGAAAAACAGACGTGACACCCTTTTTAATTTCAATTGGCCCTTAAGACCCCATTTGTGCCTTAGACTTTTTCTTCTCCTATGACTCCGCTAAAGCCGATAAGCTCAATTTTGACGACAAATTGCGGACTATGGAAAA
>JAEMWC010000786.1:192500-355000 GCA_016490735.1 Pachyseris speciosa
GACATGGGACTTTTTAACGACACAAAACGTCCTTAGCAACCGTAATTGGTATCATAAATAAACCGTTGCTAGGGAAATTAATAGCGGTTATTTCAAAATTCTAGGCTTGCGTTAACTTCTTTTTTTAAAAATTAAGCTAACAACACGAAGACACATGATACAGGGTAGGAAAAAGATGGCTTCAGACTTTGGGCTCAAAATTTATGGTGCCCCTTGAAGTGGAGTGTGCATGGTACTTGAATCCCTTCCCCATCTCCACGGCTAACTGCCTTGCCAGTAACCACCACAGTACAGTCGTTCTCCTTGTTGGCAAGCAAAAAAATAGAAAGTTGTTTTTGCAAAACGTCCTGATTTGCCTTTCATTTCATGTCTCACAACTTCGCCCTCACGCTGCGCACAAACCGCGTACCTGTCGACAATTGTACTCGGTTCTGGTACAGCTTTTTAGCTTCTCGAAAAGTTCTGGGGACCAAACCCGGCAGGGGGGAGAGGGGGCACTCCCTATAATGGCCTATACGGGGAGGCTCCGCCCGAAAGGGGGTACCTTTTTCACGCTTCAGATATATGAAAGGGTAGGGATTTAGCGAGTAGAAGTATATGAAAGGGTAGGGAATTCTGTCATTGAGGTATTTAAAAGGGCCTTTCATTGAAATATTTCGAACACACATACGTTATGACTGTACTGTTTTAATTATTGAACGCTACGTGCAAATGACAAGAAGGCTTCCTGTTTTAGGTATACGAAAGGGGTACCATTTGTCAATGGAAGGTATACGAAAGGGGTATCTTTTCTGTCAAAAATGGTATATGAAAGGTTAAGGGGTCGGACTTCGGGGCGGAGCCTCTCCTTATTAAAAATTTTCAGTACCCCCCCACCCCCCCGGGGGGGGACCAAACTTCTTCATAGAAAGTTATGATTTTAAAAAATTAATTAAAATGTACACTGTATGAATAGAAATGCACATGGTTACCGTTTTTTCCCCTTATTTCCGGTTAATTAGTCCCAATTCCCTATAACTGGAACCTTTATCTATTTCCGCTGAAGGATTGAGTTTAGTTAGTCGTCTGTATATGCACGACTTATCCTATTTACAGTTCGGTTAGTTTTCTGAAGGCTGTGGGAATTTGAAGGAAATATATTGAACGCCAAGTGTTATATCAGGGGGTTATATCAGGGAGTTATATCAGGGGCGAAATAAGGGAAACATAAAACACCCAAAACGAACAAACAAAACAGCAATAAAGAAATCGAATGCACAAGTAAAACACGCGACCGTGCGCGAAATTTGCCCCCCGCGCATTGCGTCTCCTCATGGGAAGCAACTTTTGAGTGCGCTGGCGTGTTTCACTCGCTTTACTACACCTAACGAAAATAATGAACTACTCGCAGTGTGCTTTTATGCCAAACACAAATACGTTTTCCTAGGAAATGAGTAATTTTGATGCTGGCGTCATTGCCCCATCCATAATTATATGCTATAATACGGAAGTAGCTTAATTTCGTTTGCGGAAAAAAATATGCAGGAACTTTCATCCCTTTCTCGAATGAACACTACGTCAACAAGATTCATTTATAGTTTTTATAATACGACTTTCTGTAAAAAAAAATCAACCATGAGCTGTTTTGTCAAGGTTCTAAAAGCTGTTATAAAATGTTTTCTTTTATCATGTTTCCCTACGCTGTTTCTGTTTTATTCTTAATTAAGCTTAGATGACTTAATAAAAACTAAATAAATAAAAATCAAGACTATATTGTCTAACCTAAGAAGCAACTGTTTGCGAGTTAATTGTTCAGTGCTTTAAGCCATTTTGTTTTTCTTTTTAGTTTCACCAAAGGTGGTTTTGCCGTGGACAGGTTCTGGGATTACGTTCCCAGTGGGACACAAACTTTGGTGTTCAGCCATTGGAACCCCTCCTATAAACATAACCATAATAAGAGACTCAGCAGTTGTGGCAAATGGGACTAACTATGCAAGCATCCAACTAAGCGGGAACGGTATCTACAAATGCCGGGCAAGTAGCAAGGATGGAGATGACGAGAGAGAAATACTGATCAGTGGTGAGGAAAGCCAGATTGTGTCTAACTTTCGTCTTTTACTCCAACTGTTTACAGTCCTCTATTTTTCCGTGACATCGTCGAGATCGAGCGCCTCTTACTGTTAACGGCGGCCATCTTGATTTTCAAATGTACGGAGTCAACCAGGAGAGTGTCAAATCTAATCCCCGACGCCAGTAGACTCGGTACATTTGAAAATCAAGATGGCCACCGTTAACGGTACGACGCACTAACGATAAGATCTCACGGAAAAAATAGAGGACGGTGAACAGTCTACAATTAATTCAATGTAAAGTAATTTGTTTTCTAGGGAGGGCTTGTTTGTTTTTAATTCTTTCTACTCCAAAAGCTAACTTATAAGCAATTAGTCGTATGACTTTCAATGAACGTTTATTGTTCAACAGTGAATGGAAGGTACTAAATACGGTAAATAGCACTCTTCGTGGTGCTGCAATCATGGACAAAAGTAGTTGATACACTCCACAAAAGAAACTGTTTTCGTTAAACGCGTGCGTTTTCCAATTGCCACTTCTCATATTTCGTCTCCCTCCCCCTTTTCAGTACTGTAACCAATTGGCAGTGTCAACGGAGCAAATTTGCTCATTGAAAATGGGAGGGGGCCTTGGCTATCGACATAATATCTGTCTTTTTTTTATCAATTCTGGAAGGACACTGACAAAAAGCGTTTTATTTTTGTTAATTGTCACAACATTTTTCGGTCCCATTTTCTAGTTTTAAGTGCTGCAAAAGATGGCTCAGTCTCAAACCTTTTGGTGAAGTCCAGTTTTATGATTCCATGAATATGATAAGAGCCAAATGGATCAATACATTGACCACGCTTTCCTTCACTATGCACCACGTATCCTATTCACAGTCTTTTCTTTCTCCCGCACTATACATGCCAAACCGCGCGAGAGAAATGAAAACAGTGGGAGTTTTTATTAAATTGAACGCTAAGTGTTTGGGGTGTTATATCAGGGGGAGGGTGGGGGGCGTATAAGGGAAGCGTAAAACATCCAAAACAAAGGAACAACACACCAATAAAGAAATCTTTTGCACATTTATCACCTTGGTCCAAACTCTCGAAACCTTGCCCTGGCTTTGCCGCCAAAAGTGGTAAGTTAACCAGAAAACGAAAAAAAACAAGCAAGGCTGGTTACACGGCGAGGAATATATATATATATATATATATATATATATATATATATATATATATATATATATATATATATATATCTAGCCGACCTTTTCAAAACCAGGCTCATGAAAATTTGAGGGGTTTTAGAACTTTCTTTATCAATACCTCGGTTTATCAAAAGGGAGACTTGCATTTAGGCCCGTTATGAGCCTACAGTCTCTGTCAAAGGGAAGACGAAGAATACATGTTATTTATCTTGCAATTAGACATGAAATTGACGTGACCTCGGACATAAGAATTTTGGTGCGTTAGTCTGCCAAATCTCTCTAGAATACGCTCTTTCTGACGGCAAAGTTAGCTTTGGAATTAGCGGCATCGATTTAGGCGAAGTATAGCAGCGTTTTCGACCGAGCGTTCGTGATTGCTACGAAGAATCACAGCTAATTATTGTCGAATTTTATTTGTGTAAATTATCGCTCGATTTTGTGATCAATTCTGACACCGGAAACCAGTCATTATGACACTTTCACACTATCAAATCACTAGCTTATGATCGATAAAGTTGCGAGGGCGGAAACTAGTCAAAAAAGTGTTCAAACTTACGCTTTTTGCAGACAAATTCCCAGCCATGCCTTGTGCTTTTTGGGAAACTTCATGAGGTCCCGGATGTTTACTGTCCGTGTTAGCGAGGAGCTGTTGACGACAATCTAGCCACAGCATTTTTACTAAGTCTTTAGCATGCTCCAAATTCTATACCAGTTTCTCTTCCTGAGCCTTGAAATGATCACCGACACCTACTTTCTGAGGCTAAAGACTTGTTACCTCTCAAAGCAGAGATCTCAATATCCCTACATTTTTCCAGCAGTACCGCCCGGGTAAACAAAGTACTCGTTTAGCAAATAACTGCACAGCAGGATATTAGACGAGGCAGACACTGCACCTCGCAAGACTTTCTTCCTCACTGGACTTAATGATGTCCTAAAGAATACTCTGCTCTAGGAGGCCAACGGAAAATCAAACTCTAACGACGCCATTGCGAGCTAACTGACCGCGCGAAGACTTCAAATGCAAGTTTCTTTCTTTGAGAGAGAGTGGAAACTAACTGACAAATAAAACTGGAAAGGATGGGGGGGGGGGGGGGTGGAAGGGAAGTGGGGATAAGACCTTAATGCAAAGTTTAAGTCAGGGACAGTTTCTTTCTCCTCTTCTAATTATTAATGTAGCTAGCATGCCCCCCGCCCCGTCCAAAAAAGATAAGAAAGAAAAAGAGTGAGAGACATGTAATAGGAGTTAGTATGGATTCCAGGAGCCCTGTTTTGAAAACTCCAGCTATATATTTCAAGCAAATAGGTGAAATTGTAAAGAAAAAGCTTATAATCGACTTTAAACGATGTCACACGTTCAACTGAACAGTACTGAGCGCAAACAGAAAAAAGGGTGCCTTTAGAAGATCAAAAATCAGACATTAAATGCTGGTTTTACTCAGCACCATGACATAAATTGCTTCTTAAATAGCCAGCCTCTTCTGACATCACACACATTGTGAAAATCGTGCTTTAACGTTCGGTTTGAAGGCAATTCTTTTAATGTCAGTAGCTTTTTGGCGTTGAAAACGCCGTGATTTGGACAGCATTGGCCATAAAACTGAGAGACTGAACGTCCACATTTGTTATTACCTTGAGACAATTATTTCAAGCAAATAGGTGAAATTGTAAAGAAAAAGCTTATAATCGACTTTAAACGATGTCACACGTTCAACTGAACTGAGCGCAAACAGAAAAAAGGGTGCCTTTAGAAGATCAAAAATCAGACATTAAATGCTGGTTTTACTCAGCACCATGACATAAATTGCTTCTTAAATAGCTAGCCTCTTCTGACATCACACACATTGTGAAAATCGTGCTTTAACGTTCGGTTTGAAGGCAATTCTTTTAATGTCAGTAGCTTTTTGGCGTTGAAAACGCCGTGATTTGGACAGGATTGGCCATAAAACTGAGAAACTGAATGTCCACATGTGTTATTACCTTGAGACATCCAGCCGACCTTTTCAAAACCAGGCTCATGAAAATTTGAGGGGTTTTAGAACTTTCTTTATCAATACCTCGGTTTATCAAAAGGGAGACTTGCATTTAGGCCCGTTATGAGCCTACAGTCTCTGTCAAAGGGAAGACGAAGAATACATGTTATTTATCTTGCAATTAGACATGAAATTGACGTGACCTCTGACATGAGAATTTTGGTGCGTTAGTCGGCCAAATCTCTCTAGAATACGCTCTTTCTGACGGCAAAGTTAGCTTTGGAGTTAGCGGCATCGATTTAGGTGAAGTATAGCAGCGTTTTCGACCGAGCGTTCGTGATTGCTACGAAGAATCACAGCTAATTATTGTCGAATTTTATTTGTGTAAATTATCGCTCGATTTTGTGATCAATTCTGACACCGGAAACCAGTCATTATGACACTTCCACACTATCAAATCACTAGCTTATGATCGATAAAGTTGCGAGGGCGGAAACTAGTCAAAAAAGTGTTCAAACTTACGCTTTTTGCAGACAAATTCCCAGCCATGCCTTGTGCTTTTTGGGAAACTTCATGAGGTCCCGGATGTTTACTGTCCGTGTTAGCGAGGAGCTGTTGACGACAATCTAGCCACAGCATTTTTACTAAGTCTTTAGCATGCTCCAAATTCTATACCAGTTTCTCTTCCTGAGCCTTGAAATGATCACCGACACCTACTTTCTGAGGCTAAAGACTTGTTACCTCTCAAAGCAGAGATCTCAATATCCCTACATTTTTCCAGCAGTACCGCCCGGGTAAACAAAGTACTCGTTTAGCAAATAACTGCACAGCAGGATATTAGACGAGGCAGACACTGCACCTCGCAAGACTTTCTCCCTCACTGGACTTAATGATGTCCTGAGGAATACTCTGCTCTAGGAGGCCAACGGAAAATCAAACTCTAACGACGCCATTGCGAGCTAACTGACCGCGCGAAGACTTCAAATGCAAGTTTCTTTCTTTTAGAGAGAGTGGAAACTAACTGACAAATAAAACTGGAGGGGATGGGGGGGGGGGGGGGGGGTGGGAGGGAAGTGGGGATAAGACCTTAATGCAAAGTTTAAGTCAGGGACAGTTCCTTTCTCCTCTTCTAATTATTAATGTAGCTAGCATGCCCCCCGCCCCGTCCAAAAAAGATAAGAAAGAAAAAGAGTGAGAGACATGTAATAGGAGTTAGTATGGACTCCAGGAGCCCTGTTTTGAAAACTCCAGCTATATATATATATATATATATATATATATATATATATATATATATATATATAAACCAATATTTCTGGAGGCACAGCCTTCCTTCATCAGGGTGTTAGATATTAGGACCCTAAGCTGACACGACGTTACAATTTGAAAGAAGTTGTCCATGTAATATGATACTATAATAAAGGTAAACAATACAACGGAAAGTAAATTTAAAAAAACGGTACAGTTTGAAAATTTGAAAGATATGTAACATGAAAACAAAAGGAAAGGTATTATATTTCTTCTTTTCTATTGACACCTAAAGGTTCAAGAGTTTGACCTCTACCAATTAAATATGCTTCTCTGGCCTTTCGCACACCATCACGATTAGATTTAGAGATTTCTAGGGAAATTAATTGCGTGTCAGTAGTGCTGTGACCGTTAGAGAGAAAATGTTTGGATACTGCAGTGGGTTTAGAGCTGTTTGTTCGTTTGTCAACTGTTCTACGATGCTCGTTGAAACGGTCCTTTAGTCTTCGTTTAGTCTCGCCTATGTATTGTTTGTGACAGTGATTGCATCATACCATGTATATGACATTTTTAGAATTGCAGTCGATGTTATGTTTGATAAATCTAGTTTCGCCGGTGGAATGAAAATTATAGGTTTTAAGTACATCAGTTATGTAGTTGCATGTTAAACAGTTGTGGCCACAGCGAAAGGCACCAAGGGGTTGATTATTCTTAACAGGTTTACGTAGTTTAGCACTGACCAATGGATCGTTAAGATTGTTAGAACGTCGGAAAAGAACAAGAGGGCGGCCTTGAAAACGTTAGCGCAGCGGGGAGATGAAGCTAAAATGTGGAAGTGTTTGTGAATGATAGATGATAAGGAGCGAATAGCTGGATTGTATATTATGACTAGGGGTACACGTGTAGGCTGGTTAGTATCGGAATTGCTTTGTTTAGGGGCAAGTGCTTCGGTACGTGAAATTCAAGGCTGCCCCTCTTGCTGCTTTCCCTCTTGTTAAAAATCAATAAAAACGCGAACATTTTGTGACCCGTAATGATATATAATAACGTTGGGAGGGTTATTATTTTTTTCCAGAGTTTTATTTATTTATTTACATTCACTGATGCACTGTTTGTCACAACTGGCTTTGGTAGCTAGTTATCTCAAAATGCAACTGAGCCAATCAGTCAGAAGTAGACGTTCCCACGATGTTGATTTTACGCACGACCAACTGTGGTCCATAAATCGTTGCCTTCTCTAGGGGGAATAACAGAGCGAGGCTGAACTCACATTATGAATTTATGACGTAATTCAAGATGGCGCAGAAATGGTACACGAACGACGAAAAATCTCACCACTTAGTATCACAGGGAGCCCAAGATAAGGATGCGTTCTCCTAAATTCAAACGCAATTATCCAAATAAACCCTTAGAGAGCTTGTTAGCTCAGTTGGTAGAGCACTGCACCGGTATCACAGAGGTCGTGGGTTTGAATCCCGTACAAGCCTGAATTTTTTTCAGGCTTTATTTTCGCTACTGCTTAAGTAGTGTTCATAACTGCGATCATCATTCACATCTTCATTTATTAATACGCAGTTCAAATATACGCTGTTGCACATTGTGCACAGTGTTGAACGACGTGGCCAAACGAATGCAACATGTTGGGATCAACACTTGGTCTTTCAAGGGTTTGAGACCAAAATTTACCAAGACTCCTGAGAAACAAACCAGTGCCATATTTTCTTTGTTTGCCCAGAAAATTATGCGAGACCGATAAGTCTTTAAGACCAGTAAGACAATCTTGTCGCTTTCGCTGGTCGAAGAGTTTCGGTTACTCCTTTGCCCTTTCTCTTTCTTTTTGAGGAGAGATCGCTTGAGTTAAAACTCTCTTCGTTCAGAGATTGAAAGCATTGCTTGTTCGGGATGCTGTAGCTTGAACACTCACGCGGCAACGCAGACACAGATATAAATACAGATACAGATACCGCAAAGTCAGCTTAGTGGGCATGCGCGTGTTCAACATTGTTAAACAAAGTGGCCAAACGAATTCAACATTGTTGTTCACATTTGAGAACAAAAGAAAAGTTGGAAGATGTTGAAGACGATGTTTGATGGACGTCAAACTTCAGGTTCAACATCATCCAATATCATGCAAGATCGTGCAACATGGTGGGCAAACGAGTGCAACATGTTGGATTCAACAATGTTGGACGATGTTACATCAACATGTTGGATCTGTTTGGCCGGGCTTTTAGCACTCGCTTACTTCCGCGCTCCCAAATTTCCGCTCGCTCGCGCTTGGCGCTAGCCTGCGTCGCAGACGTAAACTAAGGGCCCGTTTATATGAGGTTTTCCAGCCCGTATAGGCGGGCTGTCCCGCTTTACTGGGCTGGCTCGGCTCATTCCTTAGTTCTTCATAAAATGTTGGTTCTGTTTATATGAGAAGGCGGGCTGGCCCGCCTGCCGAAATTTCGGATCATAAAACCGAGACCTCAGCAAGTGGGCCAGCCCGCTTTCTCATATAAGCACAACCAAACTTTTATGAAGAAACAAGGCTAGAGCCAAGCCACCCCTGTAAAGCGGGCAAGCCCGCCTAAACGGGATGGAAAACCTCACATAAACAGGCCCTAACCCACAAGAGTAACGTCTGTGAAGCAGCGTCGAATTCCTTGTTTTGTGTACCAGAATTTGAGTACAGGCTATGGTTGACCCGTCACAAAAGCATTTTGTTAATAGACCAATCATAACGCGTTCTCAATTCTGGTACACACGACAACTCACATAACAAGGAATTTGGCGCTGCCTTGCAGACGTTACTAAACTGAAGTCAGTTTACGTCTGCGACGCAGGCTAGCTTCGCGCTCGCTCACAAGATTGACGAAGGAAAGAAGGAGGGACTGTTCGCAGTCTACTGTAGCAGGAACAATCTTGCAAAACTCACTTCACAAACAATGCCCATTTTAAATGGGTTTACTAACGTTCTCCGCAATATGGTTTTGGCCGTTAAACTCGGGTAACGCTCTTAGCCTCATCGCGCTGAGCTAATGTAGCAATCGCTAAAGATGCCCTTTTATTCCTAGAACTGTTCCACTTGTCTGCCGCAGCTTTCACCGAAAGACTCTCTTACTTCTGCACGTAGAATGGATCATTGCTGTCAGATCTCCGTCATCCTCTCAATTGATTCTCATGCTTTCATCGCATTACGTCCACCTCTATACTTTCTTTCATCTCTTCTCTCAAATTCTTCATTTAACCCGACTTCAGAAACCACTACTAGAGAGACGGCAGCCATCGTTCTTCGTTCTACTTGACTGTTTTTACTCTAAACGTTTCTAACAGCTTTGCCTCTCGCGACGGTCTTTGTAGTAACATCTATTGGAATATTTTAAGGTCACCATGCTGAAACGAACAGTAATCATTCAATAAACTGTGCTTTAATGCTTTGAAATCATGTCTGAATCGAAGTACACGTGCTCCATGCAAATCACACAATACAGTACGCATGCTCAGAGAACTATCGGAATGGATTCGATACTACACATGCTTCTCTTGAAAAGAAATTCCAGTACGTAACGGAGCTTGGAACTTCTGTGCATTGCTATTTTTTTAATTGACACGGCTTCTGTTCACGTGATAAAGGTTACACACCTGCTGCGCGAGGAGTGAGCATGGATACTAAATTATACTGACACAATCATATGATGACACGGTACAAGCAATGTTTGACCACGATACGCAAATTAAAAAATACTTTGTGCACAACCTAATCTCTATCGAATAACGATAATATATGAATCATGAAATTCTAGCTTATCGCTATTTCTAAAAGGTTCAAGTTTGACATTGTGCTTAATTTAGTTTGCACGACTTATTATTTATCAGAGGTAATCCAATTGTTAATGAGTTTACAAGTTGTCTTACAAGGACCATCACAGCACAGCTCAGTAAGATGTAATATCTTCCTGTTCCCTTGTTTCACCCCGTTTTCCTTATCAATGTTGACTTGCCATGTTTGTTTGTTGATCTGCTACATTTGCTTATGCACGTGAATAGCAAACAAGGAAGGGTGGGGAAGAGTGGGGGAGGATGGCGATCTTCATTATTAAAGACCCCAACAATTTAATGGAGATCAAGTGCATGCTTTTCTGTGGTTGATATAGGCTGGCGCTATGATTCAGGGAAGTCTGTGTTAGTCGATTATGCAACATCATATTGACTACCAGAATGACTGTTAGTCATCTGTCTAAGGTACATACATTCATACGTTACTTTATTTACCCTCGGATTTTAGAGTAGCTTGTGCAGCTAATATCTCCGAGCATTAAACGATCAGATGAGACATTGACCACCACACCGGGAACTACGTCCCCTAGTCTTTTCCAACAGTGTGTGGGTTCTTTTACGTCCCACAGAATCAATTATGAAGAGTTGTGAGACGGGGCCTACGGTTTATCGTCCTTTTCCGAGAAGAATAGAAAGTATAACCATTGGGGCGGGGTTTGAACCCGCGACCTCCCGCACGCCAGTCCGGTGCTCTACCACTGAGCTAACCGGTCGGCGGTGTTAGGGTTTGAAGTGTTCCTCTCCAAATATAAAAAGAAGTCTTCCGGCAGATGGTGGGAAGCCTACAGGGGAAATCGAACATGAAGAACCATCGGTATTAGTCACCCTAGAGACTACTGCGAAATCCCTTACCACAACACGGGGGAATACGTCCTCTGCTCTTTCCTAACGGTATGTGGGTCCTTTAACGTCCCCCAGATTTTATGAACAAGTGTTCTGAGACGGGACCTATGATTTCTCGTCCTTATCCGAGAAGAATAGAGACTCTAACTAATGTATTTGCAGATGTCATAAGAAAGGCATCTCTTCCTCTCTAATTATTCTGAGTGTTGGTCCGGCCGGGCTTTGAACCCGCGACCTCCCAGTGAGTGGCACCACTAAGGATTCTGCTGGACATTATTTTCAGCAGAGAAAAACAAAAACAAAAAAAAAACAAAACAAAACAAAACAAAAACAAGCATGTCGAACACCCTTCCAATTTTGAGCCTGTTTTCTAGCTTATATGTTTCAAAAACGTTCTACGCACTTGGAAAGGAAATAACTGATGAGCAAGTTAATTTGAGATGCAAGACAAATGTGTGTGAAATGGCAGGCAGATTGGTATACACATTTTGGATTACGTTTGTAAACAGTCAAAGCTACTGCTCTCTAAAATTAACTTACTTTGGGGTTGTGTTTCTATTTGGCGTTTGTTGGTAGGTTCAGTTTTTATTTTTTGCTTTTCTAATTTGTCATCACGGGTTTCTTACTTTCTTAAAAGACAACAACAACGAACTTTCACCAAACCAAACAAGAATTTCGCCTTCTCATTTCACATTCGTTCTCGTAAATTTTGTCCGCAACTATTCCAAATGTACCGATATTCGTCTTCACTTTGCCACAAAAGACTGAAAATCGACTCGGAGAAGTTTGAGAGCAACCGTTTGAGAGCAACCATCATTTTCCTGCTATAGTATCTTAATGACGTACGGAACAATTTTTCTAATTCCAATGTATTAGAGCACAGAATCCTACTCCGTTTCTAACTCACACAAAAACATTCGGCTGGCCTTGGATCCTTACGGTTGTTGCGGATAACGGCTAAAGTTAACGTCACAAATATTGAAAAGAACACATGAAATGTTACTTCACGTATAATTTTTGGCTAGTGAAGGTCACCTTTAAAGTGCACCTTACCCCAAACAAATCACTGCCCCTGTTCGAAACGAATGGCATGTTCTTTTAACCAAATCTTGACATTTAGAGGCTGTAAAAGTTACAAAATCTTGCTATCATCTGTCACAAGACCGAGCTAGTAAAGGGCGTGGTACTCTTCCTGATTTGACGTCAAAAACTGATTTACATCGCGGTAAGCCTTTTAAATATGCGTGCAAAGCAGTTTGCGACGTCAAATCAAGAATAGACCTACGCCCCTTCTGACTCGTCGTGTACCAAATGATGCTTCGTTTACGTAACGTTGAAACCCTTAAAAAGTCCAAAACTGGAAATAAAGGCTAAATGTTTTTTTTTTTGTTGTTGTTGTTGTTTTTTTTTTTGGAATAGGTGCAAAGACTTGCATTCATCATGAATGTAAAAAAATATTTGGGGGCTAGGAGTATTTTTAATAAGAATTTAAGAGAAATGCACAGTGGCATTGCAGCTACGTAAGGACACTTGTTTGGCGTAAATTCGATTAAAAGCTGCCATTTATGTCATATGTTTATACAATATTGATTTAATTTTGGTCAAAAGGGACTGTATCGGATCATGTATCAAAACCTTAGCTTTAGCTTGCTGATTCAGAGACATCGGTCTCTAATATGTGTGGCTATATTTGGCTATATGTGCTAAATATGCACCTTGTTCCAGGAGCACTACATAATGATAACTGCTATCGGTCCGATCTATAGTTATATGAACACTCATTCTCGGTATCACTATAATGTATTCAGATGGCTTTTATATCAGCTTGTACTTATAAGCTAAAAACTTGTCTTGGAAATTGTGAACCCCTTGGTGCGAGTTTCTACGTGGTCTTTGATTGTTGACCAACACTGCTCTTGATAATATGACGATGAAATGATCTTAAGAATTGTGTGACGTAACTTTGTAGCTTCTCTGAATACAATTGATATCAGGGTTATAAAATGGTCACCGCGAAAGAAAAAACGCGGATATCCTTCAGGTTGGTGGAAATGTCTAAATAAGCACATTTCGGAGATAAATCAGTAAAATAACCATAATCAGTAAGTATAACCTCCATTTAAACTGCGGAGAGAGGATGTAACTATTACAGTCAGTAATTTGTACTCCACGTTAGCTTTGACTCTTAGCAGTAAACGGGTCAACTACAATATATTAAGGTATCCCGCGATCTGCTGTGAAACGCAAGGTCCTTCAAGATCGTACGGCACCTCAAGGTGTAATTAATTCGGGACTCTACAGTGTTGCTGGTAACGTATGGCATGGACGAATCGTCGCAGTGTCTTATGGAAATCTACAGTCTACCTGTGAATCTTACAGTGTTAACAAAATATATGAGCGTTTAGTAAAGACTACTACAATGTCTTTCCGGCTACTGTAGTGTAATATCGGATTTTACAGTATAATTCGAAATAAATTATGGTGGAATGACACATTAGTAAACTATTTTCATAAAGTAATTCACGCTTCATCTCCAAAACAGATAACAAGAATACATTTATTTCTTCACTCTTCTTAGCATGTCCAAAGCCGTGTGTCTGCACTCGCTCTGGGTCTTATTCATCTTTGGTAAAGGTATCATGTGCAGGAAAGCAACTGACGTCTGTCCCAGGACTGTTGCCAGCTAATAATACATATGAACTGTAAGGGCCATCACCATACTGGCTAATTGATAGTACACATTTCAGTAATATTCTACCTCGAAAGAAAGAAAAACATAGGGCAAGAGTAGGTGCTGAAAAGTTTTCTTCCTTGAAATTTCTAAATTGGTAAAAAGGCTTATCGATTTTAGTGATTAAGTGTTTTTTTTTTCTTTTTTAAGTAACAACTTGCCACTTCAAATAAAAAAAAAGCCTCAAACCTGACTGGACCACTGAGGGGGGAGGGGAAGGGGAGGAGAAGGATAAAGATTATAATATGTGAACGAGCTCAACCAAAACTTGTAAAATGTTAGACATCAGGTGGATCGACGATCAGTCCAACTTACGATATTTTGACGAACAGTTTTCTCTTTCCTTGGAATGGTACTATCCAAAAATCCATAATGGTCGAACGAAGAAGGCCGCCATTCAAACATGACTTCACCAATGAAAAATGCTTTTCTTTCTACAAGAGAAAGAAGAGGATCAGATTTAACCCTCCTCCCTCCCTCTCTCCCCACCCCCAACCTCCAATCGCAACCAAAAGACTGAACAGAGCCTGGTCTAGACCGATTGAACACGAGTCAAAGTTCGTAATGTGCCAAAAGCGTCTCAAAGATAACAGGTTTCTGAACTTGTAACATCTGAAGAGAACTGGGTCATGATTTTAAGTTTTCAAAAGTGACGCTGAATTCCTGACCACTCCAACCCCCCCCCCCCCTCCTCCTTCCCGTTCCTCCCCTCAAGCCCCCTCAAACTGCATGCTATAAAATAATGCTGATGGTGTCAAAAATTACTCGATTACTTTGTTGGCCGGTCACAATGTTTTTAAAAAAGCCTTCTTATGTCTTATTCAGGGACTTGTCCAATAACACATTGGAAGACTTGCCGGCAGGAATTTTTAGTAATATCACACAACTCTATGGCCTGTATGGATGATTCTTCTTTAGTATAGATGTGGTTTCCTTGAATACAGTATTTTAATTCTAACGGATCGAGTCTGAGGGCCAATAAGAATGTCTGCTTTATTTGATTAAAAATGTTCTCCCTAGCAAGGCAAAAATACCTTGAAACTTGTGGAAGGTCTTATTAACACATTTGCGTTCCCCAGTTACGAGTCGGGCGTAATAAACACTACACTATCGGAGCAACCATGCTGGCAACGTGGCCACTTTAGAAAGTGAGTAGTATCGCACGTCGGCCATTCCTCGGAACATTTTTCTTTCGAGACTTTTGTGTGTTTCCTGGCTTCTAAATCCCCTGGACGGGAATTAGAAATATATATATGTAAATAGAAGCCAGGAAACACACAAAACTCTAGAAAGAGAAATGTTCCGAGGAATGGCCGACGTGCGATACTACTCACTTTCTAAAGTGGCCACGTTGCCAGCGTGGTTGCTCCGATAGTGTAGTGGTTATCACGCCCGACTAGTAACTGGGGAACGTCGGTTCGACTCCGACTCAAGGCAAAAAGTTTTTCTTTCAATAGAGATGTGTGTCGAAAGCTGAGTGGCAAACTGTGTTTGCATAGTTCCATAAGTATAATTATCATTTTTCTTTAGAATAACGGTTTGAGTTGATGGTGTTATGAAAACGTACCCCTCTTCAAAGCAGAAAAACTGGAACCGTCTTGATGTTTGGGTTTTTTTTTTTTATTGTTAAATTTTTAGAAGGATTGAAGTAAAGCGATTGTTCATAGCCTCTTCGCCGGTCGACTGATTAGTTCTATTTTGGCGTCCATTGCCTGGTTTCATACCGTGAGGTACTGGGTCGAAAGCGGACTTTCGCGGACAAATTAGAAAAACAAACAAACACGGCGTCCGCTCTTGCGAAGGAAAGAAAAGGCGTTCATATCACGTGCTTATTGTTTCAAAAACAAAAGGAGGCACAACTCCAGTGCCACTTCGTGGCCGAAGCTTGTTTTATTTGCAATCGTCCGCGATAGTCCGCACTCGACCCAATACCTCACGGTATGAAACTAGGCAATACTGAGTCGTTTCGCGCCCCAAAACTGTTTGTGTGACTGTGGCTTTCGAATGCTAATAAACGTTACTGTGGAACATGATTCGAAACAATTCTCGAGAAGAATGACTTCAAATGAAGCTCTGGAATGCACGTAATCAGTTACCACAGAAAACACACTGGAATGCAGTGGCATGTCTCATCTGGTGACCGATTACAGTCTTAAAATAGTACCCATATTACCTTATTATCAGTGAAATGCGGTGGCATTGCTGAAACACTTAAAGGGGGTGAGATAACTCTGTCAAGACTACTTAGTCCAATATATGGGTTTTGTTGTTTGCCTCTTTGAGTGAAAGTACGGACGTGTTTCAGTCGCTTCTTCCCCAAACTGTTTTGTCTTTGGTGTTTTGCTTCTTTTATGCTTTTTTTTTCCGGATGGGCTAATTTCAATAGATTTTTCAACCTCGTTCCCAGGGTCTCTCCTCTTCCCGCTCCCTGGGGAGAGACCCTGGGAACGAGGTTGTAGATTTTTACGTTCGGTTGCAAAAGTCACTTTTCAATGGGAATTAATCAAAGCTTAGGAGGCTTCTTCCTCGGCTTACGGGAACTAAAAAAACTTCATCCAGTAAAATTCTGGGTGTTTAAAGTCCCTCTAGGTTGTAGGTAGAACGCGAAGTTAAGATTTAGGTTACTGAAACAACAAATTATCAGTCGTAACGATGTATAGTGCTGCACATGGAAATCACCCTGCTTTTTGTAAGATCACACCACCCCAATTCTGGCGGAACTACACTGGCTTCCTGTTTCTGTTTCTGAACCTATTAAATTCAAGATTCCATTGCTCCCTTCATAGGCTCTGCACCATAAGTCCCCTATCTCCATGCAAGATTTCAAAACTCGCTCAGTATTCACCGCGCAGAACTCTTCGTCCATCCTCTTTATTACGCCTGAATTCTGTTAACTTGAATCCAAAGTTCTGAGGGTCTCGAGCCTTTGTTCTTTCATCCCCCGAACTATGGAACAGTTTTCCCGATAGAATTCGTTTATGTCACAATTAGAGCATTTTTTTAATGTTAGGGTGAGACCTATCTATTTCTTTTTAATTTTACTCAATTATTAATTTAGTTGTGTATTTATTTATGTGTTATCACTACAAAAGTGCAGTGATAACACAGAAGCATGCGGAATACCGATGAGATGCTAACAAAAAATAAAGAAACAAATAACGCATCAATAAGGTAATCACAAATTTTTTTAACCAATCCATAAGAATCGATAGTAAAAAAAGGTAAGCCATACATTATTCTCCTAAAATAAAAAGTGTCGAAAGCTGTTCTCAAAAGGAATGAAAGGTTTTATCTCAAGCAACCTTAGGCTCCTGCAACTTGCCCTTAAATCTGGCTGAGATCACTGTATTAATCTAATCGCTACTGTTTGCTACCTGCATGTTTACGATTTCGAAATGACAGCAAGCGCTATCACGTGTTAGTATAATCTACTAGCGTTCTATCACGAATACTGTTCTCTGACTGGCTACGCTACTCGCTATCTATTCTGCCATACTTTTTTTAAACTTAAATATCTTGAAGGTTTAATAAGACAATGGATGTCGAATTTGAGGGGTCAAATGGATGCGCCAAATAATTGCCATGGTAACAGCTATTTTGGAAAACATATGACGTAATAAATCTATCATGTTTAGTTTATTTATGGCGCAAATGTCATATCAGTACGATTAACCAAACCGTGTTTAGAAAAGAATTCGTAAAACTTGTCTCGAGAAAATCAGAACTATTTCGAGCCACCTTAAGCAACGACAACGGCAACAGCAACGAGAACGTCACTAAACAATAGGTTTAATAAGCAAGGACAATGGCTTCGCACATTCCTTAAGAAATTTGGTACATTTTGTTACCGTACTCTTCAAACAACAACGTGAAATTACCAAATTCAAATTTCGTGGAGGACGTGAACACACGACGGCAAAACTTTCGTTCTCTTTGTTTTCTTTGACGTCGATCATACCAACTTAGTTCCTGGATGGTTTGTTCTTGAATATATTTTACAAGTTAAACCACAGGCGGCCCAAGCTCACGATAAGAGACATACGCCACGAGCGTGAAGCCATTTCAGCGAGTTTAAGCGATTATCGGAGTTTCCACTGCTAAGAGAAGCGCCGAAATGGCTTAAATCGGCCCGAGAAGCTGGCAAATGACAAAGGATACAAAAAGGCAACAAAGTAAGTCAACTTTATTTTCAAACAACAATAATTTCTACCATTGAAAACAAATCCATCCTCTTCCCATACAAACCTTTGTAATTCAAATTCAAACTGGTGTAACACAACACCACCTTATACGCCGATACGCTAGACTCACCCTCGTGGTGTACATCTCTTATCGTTAGCTTGGTTCGCCTGTGGATTGTCATATGAAAGGTTCACTCTAAAAAAAATTAAAACGGGAAAAATAATCATACTCCCCGTCTGAAGATACGGCATTTGGCCTGGCTGCAAATGATGATTACATCCTGTACGTGTTCATATCAGGCCGACCTGCTTCAGAGGTGTGATCGATGTTAATGCCCATTATGAACCAACGACTCATTGCTCTTGCTGCTTCATTTTACATCATACAGAAACTCAATTTCAAAAAAGAACGTTAATGGTAGTATACCTATCTTAATTAAATTATGCAGAATTGGAGAACGTGAATACTAGGATACGTAAAATTAAGAGGAAAGTGACAGTTTCAGAATGACCAAACATTTCAATTAAAGTTAATATACCCTTGAATCATCAGTGTACTACATGCGTTGTTTGGTAGTCATTCAAAAAGTCCCCCTGTGGAAGGAACCATAT
Organism: Pachyseris speciosa; assembly: GCA_016490735.1. Classification (NCBI taxonomy): domain Eukaryota; kingdom Metazoa; phylum Cnidaria; class Anthozoa; order Scleractinia; family Pachyseridae; genus Pachyseris; species Pachyseris speciosa. The sequence goes on from JAEMWC010000786.1 coordinate 211,149, forward strand.
TATAGCATCAAAAAAGAAAGTAGACATTTAGTCAATACCAGGTTATGACTGCTATGATTATTCGTTTTAGGTACCTGAATGAAACCCAACTGAAGAAACTGCCCAAAGGTGTCTTTGATCATAATAAAGGGCTGCAGCTGCTGTAAGTGTATTTCTTGATTAGTCATCATTACCTCCAAAGCGACACTGAACAGCGATATCGTGAAGACGCTCCAGGAAATGCAGGAAGCTGGTTTTCAGAAATTTGGGGATGTACTTGACAAATCCAATTTAGCTTTCTCTAATTTAAAGTTACATGTTGATTGTAAAATGAATTACAGTCTCGTAAAACTACATGTAAAGTTGTTGGTAAATACAGTGCCGTGTCACTAGCTGCAAATGAGCAGATTAATTGTGGCTAACTTTTAATTTGTTGGTGCTATGAGACAATATCTGGCGAGAAATGCTTCAAAGCCCGACATTTTTCAGTATTGAATGAAGCTGAAAAATAATCACAACTAAAAAAATACTCGGCCAACAATTTTGATGCAAAGGAAGGCCAGTAGAAATGAAAAGAAGTTTGAACGCGTTTCTTTCTTAAGTGTCATCACCAGACAGCAGCTAAAGAAATGTCGAGGGAGATGGATGGCCTCTTGTGTTGTAGAGTTTCTATTCAGTACTGAATTTCTCAGTTTCTGTATGCTTCCCATTTGGTTGAATATGTAACAAGCATAATTACACCAAAAATTTTTTGAACGCTTCCGGTTTTCAGTGTTAAAGACGTACCGTCCTCTGTTTCACAGCTCGTTATGACTGACTTACACCATCATAAGTTTTAATATCTCAGTGAATTTCAAGTTATAAGCTCTCACATGATGATCTATTCATGGCGAATTCTGATTCTGAATTCTGAAGATTCTGACATTCCGTTACGGCGTTTAGTTTTACCCAAGATTTTCATTGGAATTAAATTTGTTGAGGCAATTCTAACTGCTCAGCCGGTGTAACTAAAAATTTATGGATAAAGCATTTATCTCCTTTTACAAAACATAAATGAGGTATTAGTCTGTGTGCATTACGAAATACAACTGAACGTTTTGATTTCACTTTTAAATGCCAATTCTTCATGTGTGTAAAATCTTTTGAATGTATGTGTACTGTATGAGTCATTATTTTACGTATAATTTAAGGATGTGTATGTATGTATGTATGTATGTATGTACGTATGCAGTAAATAGAAAACGTCAATGTATAATCGCAGATTATAATTGTAAAGTCTATTTATTGTAGGTAAAATGTTTGTATCTAAATGTAGCCTTTCACTGTACGTTGTGTGTTGAGAATTAATAAAGTGAATAAAAGATAAATTAAAAAAATATATAAAAAAAAAATACCCAAAATTCTTCGTGACCAATGTATGACGAGTGAATCACCACTTCAAATTATATTCCTGGCTGCCTTTACGCTTTTCACTGAACGATTCGTTGATGATGGTGGCAGCAAAAGGTTATGTACACATGAATTTGGCCAAATAACGAAGAAGCATAAAAAAGAAGGGTCATATGTTCCACAACTGGAGTCTTTTTGTCATGTACGGTGAGAACCATCTATTGAAGGTCAAGCAGCATCTCTGAATGAAACCGTCTGACCACAGTTCACTTAAAATTTTAACCGAGTTTTACCGTGCAATTTAATTCGCACTCACGTAGTCTAGCCTTTTCCCGTAAACGCTATGCGGAGAAAGTAATACAGTAAAATTGTGCAGCGAGAAAAAGAAACTGAAGTAAAGTCACTGTTTATATTCGGGATCTTTCGCATTGAATATAAAACAGTTGCTACAGTATCTATGATTTCAGTCAAGTTCCATATCCATAAAGTCTTAAACTGCTAGCAGCCCATTCTGGATAGAGGGAAGAATAAGAAATGTTAGGAGCAAGTGAACGCAATTTGTGCCGCCGGAGATATTCAATCAAATGTAACACACAGAGAGAAATAAACCCTCTAAGCTGGCCAGGATTTTACAACGAGGTACTTGTAACAGCAATTAAAATGCAGTTTTGCCACCGTGAGAATACAGCTCAGGCAATTATACAAAGTGAAAATCACGTCATAGTTTCCTTAAAGTTGCCAAGATAACGCTTTTCTTGACGCCACATGTCACTGTCGCTGGAACCGCAGTTGGAACACAGCAAAAACATCATTTCGTTGGAAAAAAAAAGGTCTTCTTCGTTTGATGGGCTTTAAAATAAAAGAGAACTCGCGATGGTAAGGATTACAACTCCGAAATTGACAATTTGTCAGTTTCAGAGTTAAAAACCCAAACCACAAACAAACAAACAAATGTATAAAAGACATAACAAAATAAAACAAAAATTAATAGACTGGCCAAATGACTGATAAACTAAATCGTAACTGCCTACAAACCAACTATTTTGAAAATAGTAAAGGGGGCGTCCACATATTCCAAATTGCCCCGCTTAACGTCAACTGGACTTTAAGGGGGGGGGGGGGAGGAGGGGTAAGGAGAGCTCTACATAAGAGAGTTCTGCATTTTAAGCAGAAAACAAAATTGTTCATTTTCTTTTTTAAGAACAGAACATAAAAAGAAAAAGGGTGTACACTGTGATCTTCTAGTTTGTCACAATAAAGACGCTTGTAACTGAAGTTAATGCAAAGTCTCCGTCCAGGATTTGAAAAATCAATTACATTTGCAACTTTATTCCCTTATAGACTCTTGCATCAGAGACTCGTTATTATCGCTTTCCAATTTTTCAACAACAGCGTCCGACTGGATTTAATATCATAGCCTGTATACGTTTGCCACTTTACTTTCCTGTCTTCCCGCACAGAGTGAGTTGTTTTGACATATTCTCTTCACCATAAATAGTAGAAACCAGGAGCTAAAAACGAAACTCGGAAGAAGACAATCACCATTATTTTTCTTGCACGTGTGATTGCGAATATTTGCGACGAGGATGACTGTCTGCGACGCAGGCTATCAAAATAATGCTATCCCCTTTGATCGCCGTGAAGAGCAATAAGACTCAAGTGTAAGACTTGACTCAAAGATCTATCAAAGCAGTTAAAACAAAGTGCTATAGTTCGAGTCTATCAATATGCTGGTTGCTTTGACCACCTTATTGATTTTGATACTTGATTTTGACGTATGAGAAATATACTTTTGGCTCGTTTACTTGACGAACATATTGCACGGAGAGTGTGAATCAAAGTAGCTTGCGTGTCAGGCGCTAGAAAGGGAAAGGGAAGGGTGAAAACGGGCGCGCGAAAAGAGGAGAGCTCTCTAAAAACTTGCCCTGTTTCGCGCGACAGCCCGCTTTTACCCTCTTCACTTGATTTCTCTATCAAGAGCCTGTCACGCAGGATAGAATCACAGCCGCGAGAAATTGGTGAGTGATACCACACTGCATGCGCGCGTATTACTAGAAGCCACACTGGGCTCGTAGCTGTGTTTAGCTGTCATTTATTTCATCTGTCATACTAGCTATATCCCAGCATATAACTTTAATTCTCAGTACGCGTTGACTCCTAAGACCCCTTCTTCTGGGTTTGTCATTTGAGCAAGTCCTGCGGGAACAAATGACTAAGTTAAAAGACACTAGAGATATTCGATAAAAGAAATCAAGAGGCTACAATTAGCCTAAACTCGGGCTAGCAAAAATCCCTAATTTAGTGCTAAACAAAAGAACAGAGAGAAGCCTGTCTTTCTTACATCGGACGCATTGGGCTTAGCTTGTGTTGGAGTCTATCTCTTTAGGCCCCTATCAACATATATCCCTCTAAAATTACAAAATTGCTTTACAGCTCAACCATTGTGAACAATAATTATAACACTTGTACACAATATTTCTAAAAGAAGAAGAAAAAAAGAAACGGAAAAAAAGGCCGCGATATATGCCACAAAAAAAAAATTTCCTGGCCGCGTCAGAGGCAGAAATAATGACCTCTAGGCCACAGAGATTCATCGTGATATACGATGATAAAAACAGTGTATTGATTCTTAAAAAAAAACTAAGCACACTTGTTTTCGCTTCGATGGATAATTATTTGAGAAAGGAAACGCTTATCGAACGACGTAGGATTTTTTCGCATAAACGTTAACGGAGTCTCGGTGAAATGTGAGGAGAAAAATAATCAGCAGAGTGAAACTGTTTACAAATACGTCAATCCAGGGTTATTTGAAACATAAGAAATTAAGGAACGTTTCTGCGGTCAGTTTCAAGTTATGCAAGTAAAAACTAATCGCATGTTATTCAAAAACTAATGTCCATAAATTGAGATATTGTGGAAAAATAGTAAATAAACTAACTGTCAAAGTCTCAGGGGTGTATGATATCCCGTACTTGAGTTATTCAACAAAATTTACATCTCGAAGTCTGAACAACCAATATGTTGAGAGAAGTGTCTATACGAATGGAGCGGACACGGGGAAACACGGCAGTCCATCTGGAGTTCAGTTTGGTCATGTTAAAAGCTTTCTTCTCGCAGTTGAACTTGCTAACATGTCATTAGCAGTGTGGTTAGGAGAGGAGAGGAAATGTTCCGCGCTACTTGTCCCTACATTTCAGATGGACTCACAAGCTATACTTTCTCTTCTACAGGTGAAACGCGCCATATTAAATCTAACCTCACCTGTGACACTAAAAAACCTCATTTACATGATTCAATGCAACCGCTGTAATTTACAATACATAGGAGATACTAAACGGCGTTTAAAAGACCGATTTGATGAACACCGCCGTACCATAGATAACCCTAACACCAAATCTAAACCTACCACAGTCGCGGAACATTTCCTCTCCTCTCCTAACCACACTGCTAATGACATGCAATTAATCCCCATTGAGAAAATATTTTCTAACAGAGACTCAATCCGTAACGCCAGGGAAGCTTTTTTAATTTCAAAAGGCAGAACAATTGATCCTGAAGGTCTCAACATCCGCGAAGAAACATATTAGTTAATTTTATCTTTTTTAGACCTTTTTTCTAGTATTTTATTTTACACTGTCAATCATTTTAGTTTTACGTGTTTCCGGTATATAACTACATGAACACCCCTTCCAATGTAAATTCTCACTGTACCTGAAGAAGGCTGGTTTGGCCAGCCGAAATATAGTACACAAAACTTAAAAACCATTCTACTTTGAATCGGTCCTTGCTTTTATACTCTCTGTTGATTTTATTACGCCGATCAGATCACCAGTTTGATCCAACGTATACCAGCAGGATTATTGTCCACGGTTGCTTGCTTGAACATTTGATATTTTGTACTCAGTCTGCGTTTTGTACCTAGTCCGCAGCCTTCAGTCCTCATTTTATACTCAGTCCTCGTTTTATACCCAGTCCGCAGTCCAGGCCTGCAGTCCGCAGTCCGCAGTCCGCAGTCCACGACTTAGTCAGCGGTTTTCTTCACGAGGGTTTAGTGTTTCGTGTGACACTTTGTTTTGCTGAACAGCATTGTGATAAGAACTCGTTGAAGACAGTTTTTAAAAACAAGTTGTCTAAGCTTTGCTTGTGGACTGGCTTCACTCACTGGCAAAATGAACACAAAAATAGACAAGGTAAGCTACATTAATTTTAGCCTTTGCATTTTACTTTAGTGACGAATGTGGTGGTATCCTAGTTGTCAATCACAATACTCTTTGGACAGCTGTACTCAAATTTAGTACTAAGTCTTGTGTGTTTTCTTTAGAAGGTTAAAGTTGTTGGGTTTCCACTTTGAATGAAGCTCATATTAAATTATGCAGCTTCGGAATGCAATCAGTTGTCTAATCATACATGTACCTTTCAATTCTAAGAGTACACAAGCCAAATACCCTACATGTAAGCTTAAATGTAATTTTTTGTGGTTTGCAAAATGTTCAAACAAGCACAAAGGGGAGCACTGATGAAAATTACAGCGAAATTCATTGTATCGCACTACGTGTTTTGCAAACTTCAAAAGGATTTTGGCTTTTTCTTCTGACTGGGGGCAGGGTTATGCAAATAGCCCAATCAGAATGCATTGCATTGTGATTTGCATGACCCCGCCCCCAATCAGATGATGGGCGGAACAGAAAAACCCAACTGTTTTCAAAAACGAACAGCTCGATACAACTAATGTGGCTTATAACCATGCGCAAGATGCCTCATTTTTGAAAACTATTCATGAAATCAACTGCAAGCAGTAAATATGACTGCAGTATGTGAATTCACCCAACTGAAAATATTCTGGTTCCAGTGAAAAAATTGGTGTCTGGGTTGTGGTTTTACAGTAGATAATTACCTGGTTTATAAGAGTGCCTTCTTGTCAGGCATACAACTAGCAAAAGAAATAAGCAAAAATTAATAATTATGCATAATAATAATATTATTATGCATATGGCTGACTCATAGCACTGCTATTACATGTACATGACTGAACAGTTGATGAAACATTTAAGCATCTTGTAGAAGTGCACCTTTAGGAATATGTTTGTATTCTACCAATTCAGAATTTTGCAACATTTTGGAAACCGAAATTGGCTTTTGGTATACCTTGAAAATTTTATGAAGTTCTTCAGTATGATTTCTTGAGTATGATGTGTTCTTTAGTAGGTCAGGCACCTGCTTACTGTGTGCCTTTTTGTTCACCTTTGAAAATGTATCCTTGTATTAAATGGAGAGCAAGCACATACAGTTTACAAATTAAGAAGCTTCATTTACACTGTACACTGTGTGCTTCAGTGCAGAAGATAAAGCAAGTACAGATCACAATCAATCAGACTTTAATTACATCCTGATGAGATACAACTGTTAGTGATTTAGAAGAAACAAACTGTCAGTTTTTTAAAATGAATTTTAAACCAATAAAACTAATTTGATAAAGCTGCAAGATTATTCTTCCTGTGAAGTTATAAGGTGTGATTGCCAGTAGTTGCGACTATGATGACTGAACAACGATGATGGGAGATAATATAATAATGCTGATTGTTTCACATATCCTTCCCGCAAACTATCATATTGAATTTAGCGTCTCCAGAAAAACATGGGGTATTAAAGTGGACATTATAAAGGAGAAAGGGGGGTGTTGTCATGAAGAGCAATAAGATTTGATCCAAAACTCAAGTGTAAGGCCTGACTCAAAGATCTGGCAAAGCAGTTAAAAAATCGGCTATAGTTCGAGTGTATGAATATGCTGGTTGCTTTGAACAACCTATAGATTTTGATACTTGATTTTGACGTTTGAGAAATATTCGTTTGGTTTGTTTACTTGATGCGCTCACAGAGAGTGTGAATCAAAGTGGCCTGCGTGTGAGGTGCTAGAAAGGGAAAGGGAAGGGTGAAAACGGGCGCGCGCGAAAAGAGGAGAGCCCTCTAAAAACTTGTCTTGCTTCGTGCGACAGCCTGTTTTTTATAGAATAAAATGCAAAAGTGTTGGAAACAGTAATTTTGTACTACTCTAATATTCAAGCTATCCTAACATCTAGTACTCTGATCATGAGGTCCCTTACACTTTTATGGTATTGTGAAATCAAGTTACAGACAAGTTACATTGTGCAGTTTTTAACGATTAACAAGTAGCTGATTTTACCCATATTGTACATTGTATATTTGTTACCTACAGTGTGCTGGGGTGAAAAACTGTGGAATATTTTGGGGTAACAACACATTATTCCCAAAGTGGGAATAACATTTATCTCTGGAGGAGTTTTTATTAGAATCTTGTACCCAGGTAGCTTTACACTCACACATAAGTTATTCTCAGATTGCACCTCTGTTTGAGTGCACAGAAAGCCAGCTAAATAGACAACCCTGGTGAAAATCTTTTAAGGATCGCTTAGGGCCCGATATTTTGTCAGTGATATTTTGTAATTTTGTCAGATATTTTGTCAAGCGATCTGTTAAGATCATTGATCGTTTCACGTGTACCTCCGCAAATGTTATCTATTGCATAACCTGCACATTATGCAAAAAGTTATACATCGGCCAAACAGGAAGACGACTAGGTGACCGATTCCGAGAACATCTTCGTGATGTTGAGAAAGATGACAAAGACGCATCCAAACCTGTCGCTCGGCATTTTAATCTCCCTAACCATTCCAAACAACACATGTCGATCTCCGCCCTTTCCCTACATCAAGGTACCACGGAAAGCCGTAAAAATCTCGAGCAAAACTGATCTTTCAAATTGGCACTCTTTATCCCCACGGTATCAACGAGCGCTTTTCATTCAATTAATTTATTCCTGTTTTTCACGTTACCATGTTACCACCAATAGCGTAGCTCCATTTTCTGTATATAAACCATACACAACCCACAATTCCTCGATTCGCTCCGACGAGGGGCTAACGCTCGAAACGTCAGCTAATCGAATCCCTGTACGGTGGTCAATTTACATTAACAACTCCGTTGATAAACCAAATTTTCGTGAAATTAACAGGGACTTATCTAGCCGAGGGCCAAGCAGGAGAGATGGAGCACAAAGTGCGACATGCCAGTGCAAAGTGCGAGACGAGGGGAAGAGGTAAATAAGTGCCTGTTGCCAGTTTATTGTTCATGCTCTTCCAACCAATCCTCTGGTGATTGGAAAAATAATTAATGCTGATTGGTCAATTCATACCATGTGATGCTAATGTGAGAAAATACACCACAAATAACAAACATGGTGCGTGGTGACTGTGAGTTTTCAACGAAGCTATCAAGCTCTCATTTGATTTCTTACCTCGCATTGAAAACATGACTGTATTGTGGTGTTGTTTTTATAAAATAATTAAATTAATGCCGACGACTTCTCTCTCGTTGAAAGACAGGAGGCAGCGCCGAACACTACTTTGCTGTACTCCACAGTATTCTTTACAGCACCTTGTAAAGTGGAGTTAAAGAATGGCATTTTCTCCTGAACTTCTTTCACAAAAGCAGACTTTCTAAACTCAGCAATCAGTGCTGTTGTTCAGCGAATTCTTTGAATTAGCAAACTTTTTACATCCCATTGAAATTCTTACCTTTAATTTAAAACACCTCATGTGCAAGTACTTCAGTTTCCGTGAAATTCATGATTGTAAACAATTCACTCTTTTTTGGCTTATAATTGCTTTCTGCTGCTTGTAGAACTATCGATGCCTGAGGTAGGCTTATTCTGCCTGCAAGCAATGCTCTGAAAAATCGCTTATTCTGCTCAGACAACTAAATGTGCAAGAAATCTGATAAGTTTCCTGCAAATGATTGAAAACTTTTTCATTGGTCAATTCAAAAGTGACTGTCCGTCGAATTTTGTGGGTGTTCGAAGGGGCAGAAGAGCATGACAATAGACTAGCAACAGGGGCTTATTTTTCTCTCCCCCTCGTCTCGCGCTCTGCAATCGCATGTGGCACTTTGCGCTCCATCTCTCCCTCTTGGCGCTCGGCTGAATAAGCACCTGTTTAATGCAGGCTATCATCTTCATCGACCAGTGTGCTTAAATTTAATTCAAGACATTCTTTTTTCCATTTTGTTGGCTGATGTGTTTTTTTTATTGCAGTTAAGGCTGCTTGAACAAGGAAAAAAATTATCTGGCAAAAATATGCTCATGTATTTATCTGAATTTGCTGAAACATAGTTACATTTAAGAAGAAAATGTAGGCCTCCATATTTCTCAAAGTAATAATTTGGTATGGCCTTCCGGGAATCACTCAAGTTACTTACAGTACCGATCCAAGCAAGCCGTAGAGATTTTATCATACATCTGAAGTTACTCCACCCCTCCCCTTGCCAAGCCAGTTGTCATTGAGAGTGGATAAAACTTGTCTAATTGAAGGGCTGGGAGCATAAACTGCCTATGTGTAATTTTCGGCCGTTTTTTTAGTTCGCTTGGATTTGTCCAAATTTTTGCATGTGAACTGCATTTTGATTCAAAAACATTGTCCCGTATTTTTTTTCACCGATTTCTTTTTCGTTTTTGAGAAATAACGTATGCAAAAAAAAAAAAAAAAACACCTAAAACTACACATAGGCAGTTTATGCCCCCAGCCCTTCATATAGCGGAGTATGCTAATTAACAATGCCCAAGGGTATTCTTTGAGTGAAAGACTAAGCGCCAAATGCTCGTAACCGATTTAAGAGAACACAGAACGTTTCTGTTCAGTTAGACGTAATGCGCAATGTGTCGTTTTTGCTGAATCATAACACTCGACAATCTCGCTTGGCACGAAAACAGTGCACAATATTCGTGGTTGACTTAAAAAAAAAACAGCACACAGTAGCCTTGGTTAATCTCAGGTCAGCGTTCAAAGATTTTGTCCTACCTGAAAACAGCACTCACTCCGAAGAGATTCAGGCTTATTGTTGGGTTTAGGTTGGACTCAACATTAGGGTTAGAGCGTCGGCTAGGGCTAGGGATAGGGTTAGGGACATGGTTAGGGATAGTGTTGATGTTAACGTCAACGCTAGCGTTAAAGCGCGGTAGTTTGAGTCCGAATCAGCTTGACTGAAGGGTTCGTCCGAGTCGAAAACAGCGCCTAGTTGCCTTGGTTGACTCTAAGTTCTTTCGGAAAGGCTTTGGCCGATATAACACAGCGCTAAAGTTGGTTGTTTATCTTAAATACAGCGTACATCTTAAATCCAGCGTACATCTTAAATCCAGCATACAAAAACCTCGGTTGATTCTAAATCAGTGCGCAAAAAGCTTGCCGATGGCTGAAAAATCACAAAATATTAAAGACGGCTGTTATGACTTGAAGAAACTTTTTGCCAAGACAACTCCTATTGGTGACCTACACCTAGCTAGTAAGGCTCTGAAAGAACAGTCTAGCTTAACTGAACATGAGAGAAACACGTAATATTGAATAGTAAATTGGTAAAATAGTTCAAGTAAAGGTGAAACCACTTTGAACAAAAATACTACATGTAACTAAATGAAGTCACTGTTTTCCTGCACTGCATATAATGGAGGAGACAAGTGAAAAGTGAAAAAAAAATTTATACATGTATAATTTATTATATTTAATGAATTGTTTCGAATAACTTTACAAAGCAAAGGTATTTTCCAAGCTGGTACAGTGTATACATTAGCCAGAGGAAGTAGCAACTTTATAGACAACTCAAGCTCCTATTGATGTAACTCTTCAGTGTAGCCCAATAAGGGTCATTTTTGAAATGTCTTAAAATGAGCCCCACAGTTGGCTTTAACTTATAGTGAGGATCAGTATAGGGTACATTGTATAAATTCTGTTACATGTGAAATGTGACATTTACCAGTCATTTTTGCTTTGTTAATTATCCTCAATTCCACAAATGTATGAAATGGCTGTTATGGAGATAAAACTAACTGAAGGTTTTGCTGATTTACAAAACTGTTAAAAAAAAAATCTGAAATAGCAAAGGTAATTACAGTGTTACTAGTCATTAGAGAGATTCTGTCAGGTTCTGCTAAAACATTGGTAACTTTCATTAGATTTCTGCAGTATTTGCTTTCCACTGCCCCTTTTATACATCATAGGGTTTTCTTTGTTTAGTGACCAAAAGGGAATATTGTGATCTGCAAGTTGGACAAGTTCTAGTTTGTTCTTATAGATTAATAAGGAACTGCTTTAAAAAGGTCCTGAAGTTTTCTTTGCAATAGACAAAAATATAATTACTGTCAGTACAGTGCAATTCTTTATTGCCAGAGAGTCTCTATCAACACCTATTGACAGGTTTAAGTACATTGTGTAGAATAGTCTATAATTTTAGTCATGAAATGATTACTATCTTTAGGCTCTATATTTAACAATCACTAGACTAATGCTATTCAAAAGTGAAAACAGGATATCTGATTGCAGCAGCATCTACTGTTTTGTGGCTTAATTGAAGCTTCATTCTCCACTCAGTACCTTAACCAATGAGGCTACAGTGTAGCTGGCACTTTCAGTGTAAATTATATATAATATTTATTATGTACTTCTGAACTTGTCATTAGGAAGTTCATTCAATGGTACTTTTGAATTTGTAAGAGTTTATGACATTGTTGCAGGTAATTACATGTCATGTAGCTTACCAACCGTTTGCAAGGCATACAACGTTACGTTATAATAACCTTGTCACTTCTTACTGTGTCATAATAAGCATTATGGTGTCACATGTGCACACTACAGTGTATACATGTATGTTTTTGTTTTAGACTTTATATAATGTGGATTTGAAGATAACTGTTTCCAGTTCACCTGAACAGTTATCAGATCATGACTGGTCAAATACATGTACATGTAGCTAGACTAATTTTCCCTGATATTTATGACAGACATCTTGTCCATACTCAGTTTGAGTTGAAATGGAAATTTTGTTAGGCTGGCCGGAACCTTCAAAGTTGATCATCAACTGTACTGTACACTGAAAAGCACTAAAAAGACTTTTGATTGAGATGAAAAAGCGTTTCTGTTGTCCTTAACGTAGAACTTTTAAAGATTATGCTACGTGTGTATTTCTGCGCATGTATTAACAGCTAGCATATTACATGCTGGGGAGCAGGGAATTTGCATAATGGTGAGAGCACTCACCTCCCACCAATGTGGCCCGGGTTAGAATCCTGCATGGATGACGCCATAAGTGGGCTGAGATTGTGTTGGTTGTGCCACTCAGCTAAACGAATTTTCTTCAGGTACATACAGCTTATTTGAACTGGCTGTAGGCTGTGCTCCAAGAGACCTGTATATGCTTTCACTTTGACCTTGTTTTTTTTTTACCGTACTTTGCAAGGACAATTAGCCGGACAGAACATTGTTGTTGTTGTTGTTGTTGTTGTTGATATTTTATTGAATTTTACATGTCGCTTGGTTGTAATTGCTGTTGACTGCCATTTTTTGTTCCAAGAAACTGATGTAGTGTCTCCATAGAGATCAACAGCAGCCCAAGAAACAGTTATGAACTCGCATGGACTCAGTAATAACATTTTGTGTTGAAAAAGTCGTGGACATTATGTTACGGCGATAGGTTTCAGACTGAATTGGAATCGTCTTGCATTACGGCAGTCTTTATTTATCCAATACGTAAAAACTGAAGAGCACAACAATAACAGAATGTCCTATATTGTATACCAAGTCGAGTCTATTAAACAATTAACTACAGTTCACTGAACGTAAAATGATCAATAGAAATTAATCGTCTGTGAGGTAATATTCTATTATTCTGGCAGGCAAAAGGTCGACTAAGCTATCTAGCGAATAACAACTAAATTACTGAATATTAACGTACCTCTATCCCGACCTTGGGGTGAACAACAGATACAAAATCAACGGCTAAGAGGTCGAACTGCGAGGACACGAGTGCTATCGATCACGAAAACTGAGCACAACAAGCTATTCATCTGATCTCTAGCTCCAACGCATATGCGAACGATGTCACCGGAACTAACAACAAAGTAACGCAACTGTAACGCAATTGTAAGCGCTTACTTGGCTCCTCTAAATTGTCATCATTAATGTCAATTTACTAATCAAAGAACTGAAAATGTTAGTCTAGCTACAAAAAAAAATTGTTCAATGTTCTCCTTTTGAGGTACTCATTGTTTTATGGCTCCTCGGTGGGGACTCCCCGGTCCTCCGTCAGGGCTTTGCTGTACAGTATAAGGAGCACCAGCTTCTGTACTGGTCTTTCAAGGAACACAGGCGCTTTGGACCTTCTGCCATGTTCATCTATAGACGGATCTGCAACTACAACTTTCACTTTCCTTACGAGGCCATCATCACTTTCGTACGTCTTGAACACGCGAGCAAGCTGCCACCGGTTCCGCAGCAGGTTGTCGTCCTTCATGATGACCACATCATCCACTGCCATATTCCTTCTCGTTCTAACCCTGGGTTGCAATGACTGAAGATAGTCGGCCTTCCATTTGACCCAGAATTCGTTTGCAAGATACTGCACACGTCGCCATCTCTTCTTAGAATAGAGGTCTGCTCGTTGAAAAGACCCTGGCGGAGGCAGAACAACGCTGGATTTCATGGTCAGTAACTGACTGGGAGTTAGCGGATGGGATGCTCTGAGGAGCTCAATTCGTTGACTGTAAGCGGCCGGCAATTCACAATCGCTTCGGCTTCTGTCAGGAAAGTGCTCACGGATTCGTCGTCTGGCTGCGATCCATGATGGCTCAGTAGGGCTGCAAGGATGTTGCGCACAGCTCAGATTTGGCGTTCCCATACGCCTCCCATGTGACTTGCATAGGGGACGTTCATCTTATGCAACACCCAGTCGCAATTTCTCTTTAGAAGCTCCTGCCTGACCTTCTCGTGATCTAGTTCTGAGAGTGCCTGCTGAAGCTCGTTCTTCGCACCAGCAAAGTTTGTTCCTTGATCTGAACGGATCTGACGAACTGGGCCGCGTCGGCCAACAAAACGGCGGTAGGCATTAATGAAGGAGTCTGCAGTTAGGGAGTTCGCGACTTCTAGATGGACTGCTCTTGATGACAGGCACGTGAAAAGGACTCCGTACCTCTTGACTTGTCGTCGGCCCTCCTTAACATACAAGGGGCCAAAGTAATCAACGGCGCAATACGAAAAGGGCGGCGCGGGTTGCACCCGATCTTCTGGAAGATTCCCCATATTCTGTTCTTCAGGCGCTCCTCTCAACCTTCGACAGCTTACACATTTTGAAATGAAGTCAGATATGACAGAGCTCCCACCAATGATCCAGAATCCGGAGGATCTGATACAGCTGTGTCATGCCCCGTCCCTGATGCACCACAGAATCATGGAAGTGGGAGATAATGAGGTTTGTCACATGTCCCTTCTTCGGGAGGATGATGGGATGCTTCTCTGCTATTGAGAGATCGGCATGCTTGAGACGACCACCAACTCGTAACACACCAACACTGGATTTCTTTTGCGTTTTGAGCGAAACGTGATCTTGTCGATCTTGCGTGCTGATGCGATGAAGCAAACTGATTTCCTCCTAGAAGTCTTCTTCTTGAACGCTCTTGACAGTCACTGTTTCTGCCTCTTGGAGCTCCTGCGTATTTACTGGGACAAACCGGTCCTCCTCTGAAGCCTTCAACTTGGGACAAGAGCGGTACTTCTTCTGAAAGCGAAGGCACGCAGCAACTGCTCTTTTTGCTTTATGCCAACTAGAGAAATACTTCAAGCGGTCAGGAAGTGAAAAACGCTCTTGGGATTGTGTAGTCATGGCGGGGATCTTCTTTACTTCAGGATCTTCTGGAGAAATGTACATGGGCTCGGCGTTGTCAGGAATGCTCTGCTTATCCAGTGGTTTCAGAGGAAATCTAGACCATTCCACCAACGTGAATTGTTAATTAGGTTCTGTGCATATAGACCACGGGAGGCATCGTCTGCTGGATTCTGGTCTGTTTCCACGTACTTCCACTGATTGGGTGTTGTGCGGTCACGTATCTGTTAGACTCGATTGGCAACAAACGTGTGGAAACGCCGTGCATCGTTGAAAACGTACCCAATCACGACTTTACTGTCAGGGTTCCAACTTGGGACCGCTACTATGGAACATCTATCAAATTGATCTTGTCTACCTGGACCGTTCATCTGGTCTCTCAATGTATGCTGACGACCACCAACTCTATTATGCTCATAGTAACATCAATGTCCTTATGGAGAGGATCAAGCATGAAGGTGAACGAATGTCGGCGTGGTACAAAGATAACCATTTGGTTGGCAACTTGAACAAATATCAAGCTATGATCATTGGAAGTAAACAAAAGCCATCGCAGCTGACGTTAGACATAAACGGCCATCTCATTAACATCACTGAGGAACTTAAATTATTAGGTGTCACTATAGATAAGGATCTGCATTTCTCAGAACATATTTCAGCTATCTGTAAAAAAGCAAGTAGGCTGATTGGTGTTTTAATGAGGCTTAGGAAACTGATCCCTACCGAAGCCAAACTTCAGATTTATAAGACAGCGATTTTACCCCATCTTACATATTGCAGTCTAGTCTGGCATTTTTGTAAGGCTTCGGATAGAAAGAAACTGGAACGCGTTAACAAAAGAGGTCTCAGGGCGGTTTTCTGTAACTGGAATTTGTCATACAACAACTTGTTAAAACGCGCTAACCTTTCTACCTTATATAATAAGCGTCTTCAAGACATAGCGATATTTATGTTCAAGGTCAAACATAAGTTACTTCCGAAGAACATTCTGGAACTTTTCAGCGGAACGCCATCTAATCACTTCCTGAGAAATTCTGATTTCTATATCCCACGATTCAACAGTGTCAGGTTTGGGAAACATTCATTGAAGTTCTTTGGACCACGACTTTGGTCCAAACTTAGCCCAGGAGATAGAGAGAGACAAACGTTAACGGCCTTCATGGCCAATATTAGAAAAAGAGATCTCGCTTGTTTGGTGGATAACGACCTTTGTAATGGCAACTGCCCCACGTGCAGTTGCTAGATGTAAATTATATAGATCAAAATTACAGATTTTAATTGAGTAAATTTTTATTATTAGATATGTTCATTATTATTGTATATAGTCATTGTAGCCTAAGGATTTTAATATTGTAAATTCTAAAGACTATTGTACGTTTTAAGTAGGATAGTGTCCCCGATTAGTAAGCCTATTATAGGCTAGCTAGAATATTGACACTGAAATAAAGTTATTATTATTATTATTATTATTATTATTAGTCCAGAAAACCTCAGTAATTTGGTCATATTCGAGTTCTAGGCGCCGGACATCGCTGGTCTTGACTGATACTAATGCAGCTGTTAGCTCGAGCCTTGGGATTGTCACAGGCTTCAGTGGGGCTACACATGACTTAGCCATCGCGAGAGAGCAGTATGTTTGGCCAGAGTCTTTGGTTAACCTAAGGTAGGAACACTGACCGTAGGCATCTTTACTGGCATCTGAGAAGTGATGTAACTCAACAGATTTCAGTTCTCCAAAACCTTCTGGCTTATAACATCTCGGGATCTTGAGGTTTGAAAGGAGGCGTAGGTCACATCTCCATCGTTCCCGTCTTGCCCTTAATGGTTCCGGAACACTGTCGTCCCAGCCCGCTCCATCGCGACATAGCTCCTGGAGAATGCTCTTTCCGACCAAGATGAGAGGAGCAAGCATCCCAAGAGGGTCGAACACAGAACTCACAGTGGACAGGATTCCTCTTCTCGTTAGGGTTGGTCCTTAAGTTGAACTCTAAACTGGAAGGTGTCCGACTCGATGCACCACTGGACTCCGAGGGCGCGTGCTATTGGTAGAGTATCCTTCGTAACGTCCAGGTTCTGGAGATCCTTCGAAGGGTCTTCATTTGGGATGGCGTCTATCACAGACATGTTATTGGATATGAACTTATGAAGATTGAAGCCACCTTTCTCGCACAACTTCTTTGTGTTCTTCACTAAGTTGATTGCTGCTTCAGGAGTGGGTACAGACTTCAGACCATCATCTACGTAGAAATTCTTCTTCACAAATTCGCCTGCTTCACTTCCACACTGATCTTCACTTGCAGCCTTCTTTAATGCGTAGTTCGCACAGCCTGGGGAGGACGTGGAACCAAACAGGTGAACCGTCATTCTGTACTCTGTTGGTTCAGTGTCAATTCTGCCGTTCTCCCACCAGAGGAGGCGAAGGAAGTTGCGGTGTTCTGGATTTACATGGACCTGGTGTAACATACCTTCTATATCACACATAAGGGCTATTGGCTCCTGGCGAAATCGGCAAAGAACACCATCCAAGTTATTGGTTTGATCAGGACCTTAGAGGAGGTGTCGGTTAAGAGATTCACCAGCGAACTCCACACTGCAATCAAAGAGGACTCGATCTTTTCCGGTTTTTTGGGGTGATATACCCCATGGTGGGGGATATACCACACTTGGCCATTCTTCATTGCACTTTCTTCAGGAGGAACCTTCTCAGCATGGCCACGGGTAATGAGATCATTCATGAAAAACAGGTAATCGTTTCTGTATTTGCTGTCAGTCTTGAGCCTTCTCCTTAACTTGACGAGACGGTTCAAGGCAATTTCCTTGTCAGGCAATGTTATTGGTTCTTGTTTAAACGGCAAGGGCATTTCATAATGGCCATCACGTCTTTGGTGAATCCCCTTTGAGACCTTGGACATGAACCTTCTGTCTTCATATGAGAGGGGATGAACCTCCGTCTTCGTTTCGCCAAAGTCAAGCTCAAACATACGGTTTACTTGGGCTGGATTGAGGATCTCTTTGACGTGCGTCTTAAGAACAAAGTGGCACATCTTCTTTGGGCTGAATTGAACTTCACGTGTGACAGAACGATTAACCACTAGGCTTTCTTCACTTTCACAAGTATCCGGTACAACCATGCCAATAACTCCCCAACCGAGAGCAGCTCGTGTCGCATAAGGGTCGTCATCGTTTCGTGGGATTATCTCTCTTGGTTTAATGGCACGAGCGCAGTTAATACCGAGGAGCAAGGCGACATCTACGTTTTCTTCATACGGCATAATATTGTCAGCGATTATCTTCAAGTGTGGCCACTTACGTGCAGTTTCAGGCCTAGGGATCTGCCTGCGCTTGGCTGGAATGATGTCTCTTGTGTAAGTCTGGGGAAGGCGAATATCAGTACTCTCGTTCATACCACGGGCTACAAGGCCAGTAATCTTCTGACTTATGATATATTCCTCAGCAAGGACAGTGGAAAGCTTCAGATGAACTTCAGGACCATTGACGTCAAGTTTCTCGAGAGGTGACGACCTGACAAAGCAAGCATCAGATTGGTCATCGAGCAAGGCGTACACCATTATCTGGTTGTCTGGATTACTTTCATGATGAAGCCAGACTGGAACGATTAGAGAGAGTGAAACGAACTCGGCGTGGCTGTCCGTTCTACGTACTTCACTACGATGGCATATTGGATTTCTGAGACCTGACTCTCTGCTTTCTTTAACTGGGGGCGTGTCTTGATGCATTACTGAATCATCGTGTAGGGAGGTTGGATGTCTGCGCTTGCAAGTCCTGCAGGTCTTTCTCCCTCTGCACTCCTTGTACATATGGCCCCACACCAGTCGCGAAGGCTCTCAAGTCGCAGTTTCCTTTGTCCCTTGCGGTGTACCTTGTTCTTCCAGGATTGACCTTGTCCTTGGTTTCTTCTGATTTCAACGCTTGCAGGGAAGTCACAGGGTTACACGAGATCCTTGCCTCCTTTTCCAAGAACTTGCAAAATTCTTCAAAGGGGCGATATCCAGCCTTGGTCGTTCTCTTCCAGGTTCGAGAAGGTTCGCTGCCTTCTTCTAGTTCGTCTGCGGCTAACCATTCATCAACGACCCGACTCCATCTCACGACCACATGGCTTGGGAGTTTCTTTATCATCCTTTGATTTTCGTCCGGATCGTTAAGGACATCGAGGTATTGGATAGTGTTCATTGCTGTATTACAATGCTGTAGAACGTCTGCGAATTTCCTCAAGCCTTGCCCATCAGTTGGTTGAATCTTGGGCCAGCTATCGATCCTTTTGCGATAAGCATCTGCGACAATAAAGGGATTCCCGAAGCGATTCATCAATATCTTCTTTGCTTTGCTGTACGCATCGACGTTGTCTAGGGCCAAGAGACCACTAATTGATTCCTTAGCTTCTCCCGTCGTGTATTTACTGAGGTAATAGAGCCGTTCAGAGGAAATCTTTGTTTTTCTTTCGATGAACGTTTCGAATGACTATACCCAATTGGGGTATCGCAGCGGATTTCCGGTAAATACTTCAGGTTCGGGGCGTGGTAGGGAATCTCGGTCTTGCCTCTGGGACAGCAAGTCTGCGAGTTTCTGCATGAGGTCCTCTCCAGGAGAAACACGAGAGATAGAGACATCGAATGCGGCATGATTGAGACTCACATCAGGATTAGGTTTCCTCGGAAGTTCATGTGGCGAGACTGCATTAGTGACAAATGGCGAGGAGGACTGGATTAGTCGAGACGGTTCTAATACTGTGGTCGATTCCTGCACCTTGGGAACGCCGGCACCACTGGAGAAAGTAGCACTGGCGTGAGCCTTCACATCTGAGCTAGGAGCTCAGGTGGGCTCTAGGGGAGGGGAATCTGAAGGAAGAGACCGGAGGTACTTTTGGACATGGTCTTGAGAACAGTTGTCTTCAGGTAAAGTCTCCTCATTGAGAAACTTGAATTCTCTATTGAGCTCTTCTTCTAATTTGTTTACCGCCTTCAATTCTGCCTGAGTAGCAGCCAGTTCCTTTTCCATGAGCAGTTTCTTGATTTCATCTTCTTGTTTTTTAAGAGATGCGGTTTTTTTACTTTCCACGTCGTGAAATTTCAGCTCCGCCTTCAACCGCATTGCTTTAGCAGCCATCTCGGCATTTCTCTCAAGTGACAAACTGGAGGATGCAGACGATTGTTTTGAGCGCCTGGAGGTGCGGGATAGCTTGATTTCCCCTGAGTATATCGAGCTGCGATCGTCTTCCTTCAACTGAAGTGCGACGATGTTTTCGTTTAGCAACTGGAGCGTTTCTCGATTCTTGTGATTAATTGTGTCGTATCGACTGTTTTGTTCGATTCGTTCGTCCTCGACTTCAAGGGTATCGTAGATCGCGATGTGGGCGCCTTCCAAATCGTCTATGCGAGCTTCTAATTTGCCACGTTCCTTTTGCAACTGCGCTATCCCTGGTTTGTCCGTCAAGAGCGAATGAATTGTGTTTACTTGTTTCTTACAAGCCCTTCGCGCCGCATCGAAGTCTCTTTCCATTAATTGGCGACGATACTCTTTCATCTTTTCTGTCGGTACTTTAGGACGACTAGTTTCGCTGTGACTGACATCGTCTTTCCTTTCGAAGGTTCTATCGGTCAGACTAAGCGTTGTCCCATCTTGTTCGGCATTCATGTTTCGCAATTGATTCGTGTTAGATCACCCGACTTGTAAGACGGCAGAGTTTTTACTGTTACGGCGATAGGTTTCAGACTGAAATGGAATCGTCTTGCATTACGGCAGTCTTTATTTATCGAATACGTAAAAACTGAAAAGCACAACAATAACAGAATGTCCTATATTGTATACCAAGTCGAGTCTATTAAACAATTAACTACAGTTCGCTGAACGTAAAATGATCAATAGAAATTAATCGTCTGTGAGGTAATAGTCTATTATTCTGGCAGGCAAGAGGTCGACTAAGCTATCTAGCGAATAACAACTAAATTACTGAATATTAACGTACCTCTATCCCGACCTTGGGGTGAACAACAGATACAAAATCAACGGCTAAAAGGTCGAACTGCTATCGATCACGAAAAATGAGCACAACAAGCTATTCATCTGATCTCTAGCTCCAACGCATATGCGAACGATGTCACCGGAACTAACAACAAAGTAACGCAACTGTAACGCAATTGTAAGCGCTTACACATTAAATATTTCATTACTGTGGATGGAATTACTAGCTACCAAGACAAAAAACAAGAATCATCTTTCACTCAACATTTTCATCAAAATTCTACTTTTAGGACTGCTAAAGACTATAAAAATATATTTATAATTTTCAATTTTTTTTGCTTGTAGCAGTTACCCTTTCACTGTGCATGTGTTTTAAGAGTTGCAAATTATTTTCGTTTGCAGTTTTCATATGTAAAAACATAACTTGACTAGGTGGGTCACCCTTAGTTGATCATGTAACCACTTTGATGATTTTTGTCAATAAATGCAGTGCATGAGCTGACGTTGGCTGACCATCAATTTTCACGGTACAAATTGGGCATACTGGGCAAAGAAATCATACACCTCCCTATTACAAGCTGCAAAGGCAAAAAATCCCTGGTGGGACCAGTGAATTAATTAAACCCATGTTACCTTCTGACTGACGTGTTGAAGGTCCTTTGTGAGACTTCTCTTGGGCTTTGTGGTCTAAACATGATGAATATATTTTGCTTACATTGGTTGGTCATCAACCAGTACTCCAATACATTACTTGCATGCTGTACAGCAGTATCTGCTGGTCAGGATACATTAATTCACAGAAAAAAAATACATGTGCAAAACTGAGCCACTGCAAGAGCAATTGGATTTCAAGACGAAAAATGAGGCTATACGGTTTACAGCGATAAATACGCTTCAATCTGTAAAAAATGTCATGCTTTTTCGATATACATGTGAAAATAATGTGCTTCCATAAACTGTGCTTCTAGACATCTAATGTATTATAAGGAACTTTCCTGAACATTTAAAAGTTCCTATAATTTTAGCTCTGAGGCATACATGTACCTGTACGTAAATAGCAGATCGACATTCTGTCTTTTTGGTGGATTTTTAATTCTCATCCAAGCAAAAAGACCAAGATTTCAGCAGGCTGACCGTAGATGAAGTCAGAATAATTGAAACAGGAACATTATTTACCCAAATCCTTTCACTGCTAGTATACATTTTAAGTTTAGATTTCATGATATGCCTACTTGCTGTTTGTAAATGGAGAAACTTTCTCAATTTACAAAACAACAGTAATGGCGATTCAAAGGAAACAGGTATACTATAAGTGAAACTGATGTGATGCAGTGATTCTGCTTTATCAGTCAATAAAGTAGATGTAGATTTAAATGTAGATGTGCACCAGTTTGTGCTTGTTTTGAATGTGTAACCAGACATCACTATTGCACTGTTCTAAACGTAAATTTTTCAGCCGAAACACAACAACTACGACCTTCGGGAGAAACATAAACTGCTATCAAGCATTGCTGTTACTTACTTGCAGGATAATTGTGATGCTCAATAATGCATACCACCAGGGATTCAGATTGAATATCTTTTCCATGGCTAGTCGCGAGGCCTTCCAAGGGGTGGTCTGGTGTCACTTTGTCGCTCGATTACGACTCTGTCGCTTGTTTCGTCAGGGAAAAAAGTCGCTCTCGCAAAGAAAACAAAGAGGAATGGACAGTGTAACTAGTCGTCTCGCCACCAGGAAGACTCGCCACCAGAGAACTCGCCATCAATAAGTAATCAAGGTCGGTAGTGGGGCGAGCGTTCATGACGCTCATAAAAGGGGACGACTTTTTACGGTTTATAGTGGTTTTAGGTCCGATTCAGACGGCTTTGATTAAGACGGCGAACTTTACATGAGCTAAACTTAAAGCATAATTTATGAGTATGCTTTCTTATAAGCAGCTCTGAACTAAGTTCAGAATAAAGGTCGATGTCAGGCCTTTGTGTGAGAGATAATGCTACTCGTTAAACTTTAAAAAAAGGACGCACTTTGACACGATTATTACTCATATAACGCTTCTAAAAGAAATCAATTATGTCAATTTCTCGACTTAATTTATTGAATGGTTGGGGACTTAAATTTTTACTTGCGTGACCTGCCCACCACGGAATAAATAACCTCGTAGTGAAAGTGGTTGAATATTTCTTAGATTATGGTTGATTATGGTTACATCAGCAAATTTGTTTCCAATCAATCACTGGTGGCGAGATGACCCTTGGTGGCGAGTTTACTGGTGGCGAGTTTTCCAGCCAAGTTTAGCGCTTGTCCATAATAGAAAATGGGGAAATGGATACTATAGTTTATCAGGAATAATTCCTTTAAGAGTGATTGACATTTGTTTCAAAGCCCTGGAAGATTCAAATTTTATTTTAAACTTTTGAACATAACGCAGGTAAGTTTGGGTGGGCAAAAAAACGAGGGAGTGGGGGGGGGGGGGGTGGGGGGTGGGGGGGGGTTCCCCTTGCTACGGCCTTGCAGACTGATTCATATTCAGTCGTAATTCAATTAATTGGGTACCAGTTACATGCACTTTGAACTGATCCTACTGTATTCGCACATATAACAAAGAGTGGCGATGAGTTAAATCTAGTATTTCTTAGTTTCATCAAAAACCAGTGACATAACTTAACCAGCCTCCAGTTCGGAACCAGAATGATAAATATTATTAATAGCGTTAATATTATTATTATTATTATTATTATTTCCCTTTTGTTTCTTTTTTTTGTATCTCATTGGTACCTAAAGAATTGTTCCTATTTAGAATTTGTTCATTGAAGCAATCATAAGTCCTAATGTATATTTGTTCGCAAACAAAATTAAGTAAAGTCAAGTGTACACAACAAACCCTTAAAGAAATACGCAGTTTCTCTATATTACCACACTACTGCTGCATCCAGCGAATACCTTACTTACTAGAATCAACGCAGATATCTCACTTAATCTCTTAGGTTGCTGCACAGAATCCAAATGCAAGACCCAACATAAGTGTACTATTGGGTTCTTCAGATGTTGGAGGGTTCCACTTAGCAAATTGTATTGTTATTAGCAAATAACAAGAATAACAATAACAATAAATAAAATAAAATGAGTGAGCAAAAGCTTTGGGTGGGAGGGGAGGGAGCAGAGAATAATTCTAAAAAAATGCTGGCTGGACTATTTGTTTATCTCGCGTGGGAACGAAAAAAGACAGCGATCAAATTTTGCAAGCATGTATTTAGATGACAAGGTTCCTTCTGATTGGATGACTTTAGGATTGTCACGTGAGGTCAATATGAGGTCAGTGATTGGGTGTTTCAGCAAAGCTCCAAGCTCACAATAGAACAAGAGTTGTTGATTAACTGAAATTTATTTCATATGTTCAATAAATTGTGATCTTATTTTTGGAGACACCTTTCAACGCACCTGATACCTGAATGTTTCTAAGGCTAAATATTAAGCCTCGTTTATATACGTTTGTGTCCAGTCACGGTCAGTGAGTGAAGCCAGTTCAGGATGGGAAGCAAAGCTTTTCAGGTTTCTTGAAAGCGCCTTTTACCAACCTCGGGTCCACAAGCATGCATGAACGCAAGCAGAAACGAACGAAAGAACGATCGAATTGAAATAGCTTGAACTAAATAAGCGCAACTTTAGACGTAACTGATCCATCCATCCATCCGTTTTTAATATTGTATAAATTAAACATTGATTGTATTGTAGCTGTAAATAATGTACTTTACCTTTGCTTCTTACCCAGATGCACGGCTCTTGTGAAAAACAAGCATTGTAAATGTTTGAACAAAACTACCGTGATGAAATAAAGTTTTCCATCCATTCATCCATCCATCCATCCATCCATCCATCCATGCTTTGGCTTTGATATAGGAAAAGTATGACAGAATTGTCTTGTAAGATATTAGAAAAAACCGTGATCTTTCAAAAGCTTATAACTGTTCAGCTTGCGGAATCCCCTCTGAAGCTCTGATATCGGTTTACCAAGATTTAGCGGATAATAAATAATCCAGGAAAATTTTCTCGGGACTTTGTGCTAAATGGGCACACAGAATACACCTTTGTCTAAATATGGTCATATGCAATTACCCATAATAAGTTTCTTCATATTTGTACCCCCCCCCCCCCAATTTCCTCCCATTGGAGAATGTTGATAGCGAATGAAACAATTGTACATCGTCAAATGCTTCAGTGGATCAGCATTACATTTTTATTTTTTAGGAGGGTTAGGGAAAAGTGGTCTTAGTGACCAGATCTATTCTTTAGCGTGATTGTTTTGCGCAAGTGTCCCAAACAGTCTGGCTCATGATGATTGACCGAATTCGGTGTTATAACGTATATTTAAAATTTGATCATTTCTGGGCACGTTACTGGGTTGCTTCTATCTTGATCCTGAACATGGCTTAGTGCGGAAAACGTCCGGGTTTTTTACTTTTTAAGATCTTTTAGTCAAAAAGAAACATTCCTTAAGTTTCCAGCGCTTTTTTGTAGAACAACTAAGAGGCGTGAAATGGTTTCAGACTATTTTAGGGCCTGAACAAATTACTTTGTCGGTGCGTTTCCAGTCTTAAGTTTCGCTTTGGAGTACAAATCTGTGTCAATTTAAGAAGTGGCTTTTTTCCTTACTGTTTATTCTAGGATTTAGAACCAAATAAAGGCACCCTATTTAAGGGGTGGAATATTAGAGACAAAATACCAGTTTTCCGTATAAACTTTCGTTTCCTTTTCGTTCCCTCGCTTTGGTCACCAGAGAGGCTTTAAAGAAATGATTTGAGTCAGCGTCATCGACTGTGTTATTACTTAAAATTCAGTAGACAACAACCATTGTTTACTTGACCACGTTTCTCGCCAACATTTCCCACTACCGGTATCGCGAGGTCACGGGTTCATGTTTTATTGTATAAGACCACCCTAAATTGCGATTATTTGTTGTGTTGACTTTTCGATTAGGTGTAAAATTTTGTTTTACTAACCTCAGAGTGACATAAAGCAGGTAATCATGAGATACAAAGTTCGGTCTGACAAGGACAGTAGAACTAGGTTACATTTCCTGTCAACCTAAATGCTGTTCAGTTGTTAGCCGGTGCCCTGTTAGTGTACATCATGAAACAATAGCTATCTTTCGTGACACTATATTTCAGGTCGCGTAGAATTAAATAAAACGGCAATAGAAGTACACATAAAAGAGCAACAATACTATGAGATTGAGAGTAATCATCCTCTGCCAACTAAGATTCATATATCACGTATCGTATACTATGTGCCTTGTTTAGTAAACTAACGGGAACCAGAAGTGCGATTGACAACCATTGTCTAGCTAACACACAGGCAGTCATTTAAAAAAGACTGTGAAATTGCTAATGATTTACTAAGCCAATAATTTATCACTGTGCCATCAAACAAAGAAAGTGAAAGCTGATTTATTATTTTTTCGTTTGTAGGAACTTGACTGCCAACCAGCTGAGGGAACTGCCCAAAGGTGTTTTTGATAACAATACAGGGCTGAGCTTTCTGTAAGTGCATCTCCTGTTTACGCCTCCAAAGCGATAAGGACTGTATGAGACTGAACTCGACGAAATGCATGGAGGCGGCATTGGACATTTCGGGACATTTGATAAATTTGTTCAGCAACAAGTATTTAGCCGTCTGTCATGAAAATTTCCAGTTGGTTCCGGCAGTGTTTTCGAGTCGCACGATTTATAAAGTCGTTTATTGAATGGTATGAGTTGTCATTCCATGAATTTTAGATGCTGGTCTTGACGACTTATTGGTAATGAATTATACCAATATTTTGACAAGTCATTAGTTTTTGTTCATAATCTTCAAATACCGTATTTCCTCGAGTAAGAGCCCACGCTCTAATAAGCACCCTCCCCCGAATAAGCGCCCTACCCCCTCGGCCAAAATGATCAGGGAGCTTTAGCAGCGACCACGTTGTTTCAAAATCTAACTTTTCCTTTTTCTAACTCAATTTGTTTAACTTGGAAAATGCTGCACAACTCTTCAGGGACTATATTACATGTACTACGAACGGCGTTATGCGCTCACGTTCAAGAAAAAACCTAAAATTTGATCATTTCACGTTGTTGTTTTGCCGAGGACTGCAAAGAAATGTACTAAAATGTAAAACGCACGTGCAGAGCGATTGTTTTTGCTAATTAAACCCATTGTTTTGTGACGTTCTCGTTGCCGTTGCCGTCCTCATTGCTAAAGCTCCCTAATAAGTAAGCGCTTCTCTCGAATGAGCGCCTCCTCCCCCCCCCCCCCCCGTTCGTTTCTTGAATGGTAGGGATATACAAGGAAAACCTGTTCCTATTTTCACTTTATTTATAATCGTTTAAGCTTCAACTACACCGGTATCAGTACATGTAGAAAAACAGTTTATTTTCCGTCAAGTCGCTTCCAGTTATTTTCACATCAATGTGCTTTTAGAATTCTTTTATGTGCATGATTCAAACTATAGTTCCAGTTCGTTGAATAAAAAAAGATAATTCTTGGGTTTCACATGACGTCATAAAAAACTAAAATTCAAAATTAAACAGACTTTTGTATTTTTAGCTTCATCACGTAAAAGACATTTTAGAAGTGTATCTGCTTCCATGCTTTCAGCTCGGTAGCGTGCTTTCTTTTGAAAATAGAACAGTTTGAATTTTTTGTTTTTTCACAGGGCGTGACAAAAACATGTCTGCTCACAGGCATGTCATGTACACGAAAACATCGATTCAGCTTGTGTTTTTGAGGTTTGAAAAGCCAACATCACAGGAGAACCGTCTTTGTGAATGTTTGCAAGCTCAAAAGGGAGAAGAATGCATTTGAGATAGCCAAGTAAATTCCAGATGTTTTAACACGTTCCCGGCCGCCATATTTGTGCCCCTCAGAGGGACACTAACATGGCGTTTCCATACTAAACTCTATAATTCTGAGTGGTAAATTTTTCCGAATAACTCGAGTACGGGATATCGCTCAGCCCCGAGACTTTAGCAGGTTGTTTATTTATTACTCTTCTACAACATTTCAATTTCTTGACTTTATCTATCGAATGGTAGATGATTTTATTTCTTTACTTGCGTGACTGAAAACCAAGAATAAGCGCCTTCCTTAGAATACACCCCCCCCCCTCCCACTTTTATAGCCGAAATATTTGTAATGTTATTCACATCAGTATTCGGCGAATATCTACCGAATTTACCTTCATGAGCCAAAACTGGATGTTTGCATTTGAGCAGTTGGAGTGTAGCCGAAAGGCATTATTCTTTCCTCAAGTAATGAGCCAAAGGACAGGCTGTAATAAAATTAGTTCCAAAACATATGTTGAACTGTAATAAATGCTTTAAAAGGCTTTGCATGATTAGTCACTCTTGATAGAGAAAGTCAACATGATGGGAAATTGCGACCAACTAGCAATGGAAGTAGCACTACGCATCAAGTCTCAGGCCAAGACCACAGGGGCATTTAAATCCAGAAACTCGCCAAATTTAATTTGTTTGAGAAGAACGTCGTGAACAATTGCCACTTGATCCTAGAATTACTGATTTGATACAATTTCAGTAAGCGTTGAAGATTCCGAAGATTTTAGCACCGTATTGCAACAATACTGTAATGTAAAGAGGGACATGATTGCTGTGATGGAAAGCCTCGGTGTTCTCGAGGAAGAACTACGAGAGTGAATGTTATTTTATTGTATGGTTTACAGAGCAAAAGACGGAAAAACCATTTTCCAGCTTGATAAATTTGGATTGACAGACATCTTGCTAAAACAAAGGAAGATCATAACCTAGGAAATGGTCTTGCTTGCTAACAATTTAGGTCGACTTGCGGTGACTATTTCTTTCTCATTTTCTTTAACCATCGGTCTTGGTGTTAATACAAACTACAGTCGCTCGCCGGAATTGTACGGGATGTCTCTTCACTGAAGGTTTATATATGGTACGCTGGGTCAGTGTCTCCAAGGTCTTTGTTTTTGTCGGGCCAACAATTTTTTATTAGCTTCGCCAGAGACCTGGCAGGGACACTACAACAGCGTGCGCCAATTACTGTAGGCCCGTAACTGCAAATCCCTCCCCCGTAACCACATTCTAGTAGAGATAGACCACCACATTGGGGACTACGTCCACTATTCTTTTCGAACAGTGCGTGGGTTCTTTAAAGTCCCACAGAATCAATTATGAAGAGTTGTGAGACGGGGCCCACGGTTTATCGTCCTTATCCGAGAAGACTAGAAAGTCTAACCATTTGCAGATATCATTACAAAGGCAGCACTTTCTCCTCAATTATTTAAAGACCCTGAGTGTTGGTCCGGCCGGGGTTTGAACCCGCGACCTCCCGCACGGTAGTCCGGTGCTCTGCCACTAAGCTAACCGGTCGGCGGTTGATTTTATAGGAAAGTTGCTTGGGCACGAATCAGTCTGGCGCTATCTCGATGGCATAAGAACGAAAGACAAACTGGCGAAAGCCAATTTCTGAGGAAACAGACCTGAACAGCTCGCGTTCACTTTCCCTTGTTGCGGTGAAATACTACATCAGAAAGCATTACGCATACATTTTCCGTTTCAGTGCCAATTGACTTACCGTAAATTGCAGCGACTTGTAAAGGCATACTTAGCTTACTTCTTGTCCATCAAAAGTAAAAGAGTGTTATTTAACATTCTTTTTGCGAAACGTAGGTCTTGATTACGATCACACAAAACGTACTATTTTCATTTTCCGACCAAATATATACACTAGGGATGATATCTTAAAGCGCAAATACCATACCGAGTATTATGTTTTATATGCGTTGTTTGGCAAACTAACTGCAACAAGCACCATGATTACTTACACAGTTGTTTAACTGACAAAATCATTTAACAAATGAGGACTCTGGAATTTGCATGTCTGTGATTACTTTAATCAATGTTACCAAAGCATTCAATATAAAAAGTAAAAACGGTTAATTAATACAGTGTTGTGACTATTCGTTTGCAGGGTCTTGAGTGAAAACCAGTTGACAAAGCTACCAAGTGGTGTCTTTGATCACAATAAATGGATGTTTAGGCTGTAAGTGCTTCTTTTGTTCAGTGATACTATGTGCCTTGTTTAGTAAACTAACGGGAACCAGAAGTGCGATTGACAACCATTGTCTAGCTAACACACAGGCAGTCATTTAAAAAAGACTGTGAAATTGCTAATGATTTACTAAGCCAATAATTTATCACTGTGCCATCAAACAAAGAAAGTGAAAGCTGATTTATTATTTTTTCGTTTGTAGGAACTTGACTGCCAACCAGCTGAGGGAACTGCCCAAAGGTGTTTTTGATAACAATACAGGGCTGAGCTTTCTGTAAGTGCATCTCCTGTTTACGCCTCCAAAGCGATAAGGACTGTATGAGACTGAACTCGACGAAATGCATGGAGGCGGCATTGGACATTTCGGGACATTTGATAAATTTGTTCAGCAACAAGTATTTAGCCGTCTGTCATGAAAATTTCCAGTTGGTTCCGGCAGTGTTTTCGAGTCGCACGATTTATAAAGTCGTTTATTGAATGGTATGAGTTGTCATTCCATGAATTTTAGATGCTGGTCTTGACGACTTATTGGTAATGAATTATACCAATATTTTGACAAGTCATTAGTTTTTGTTCATAATCTTCAAATACCGTATTTCCTCGAGTAAGAGCCCACGCTCTAATAAGCACCCTCCCCGAATAAGCGCCCTACCCCCTCGGCCAAAATGATCAGGGAGCTTTAGCAGCGACCACGTTGTTTCAAAATCTAACTTTTCCTTTTTCTAACTCAATTTGTTTAACTTGGAAAATGCTGCACAACTCTTCAGGGACTATATTACATGTACTACGAACGGCGTTAAAATAAGGAAAAAGAAAGAAAAAAATTACCGTCATGCGCTCACGTTCAAGAAAAAACCTAAAATTTGATCATTTCATATGTTGTTTTGCCGAGGACTGCAAAGAAATGTACTAAAATGTAAAACGCACGTGCAGAGCGATTGTTTTTGCTAATTAAACCCATTGTTTTGTGACGTTCTCGTTGCCGTTGCCGTCCTCATTGCTAAAGCTCCCTAATAAGTAAGCGCTTCTCTCGAATGAGCGCCTCCTCCCTCCCCCCCCCCCCCGTTCGTTTCTTGAATGGTAGGGATATACAAGGAAAACCTGTTCCTATTTTCACTTTATTTATAATCGTTTAAGCTTCAACTACACCGGCATCAGTACATGTAGAAAAACAGTTTATTTTCCGTCAAGTCGCTTCCAGTTATTTTCACATCAATGTGCTTTTAGAATTCTTTTATGTGCATGATTCAAATTATAGTTCCAGTTCGTTGAATAAAAAAAAGATAATAAGCGCCTTCCTTAGAATACACCCCCCTCCCTACTTTTATAGCCGAAATTTTAAATAAGCGCCCGTGCGCTTATTCGAGGAAATACAGTAAATCAGCAGCTGCAGCCGATGTTTCCGTACATAAGCTGATATGGGACCCTTTTCCCATACGGGATACTTATGTTATCGCTTTTTGGTATTTTCTACTTCTCTCCGAAATCGTGAAGAGGAAGTAAGGTTTGGGTCAAGAGATATATCTTGTTTTCCTTCGTTGTTAAGTTTTCCGATATTGTTTATATAGATTCGTCACATACCAGGAAAAAAAAAACACAAAAACAATCAAACAAACAAAAAATGTGGCAGAAAATCTTGGTTTTGTGTGTCACTCTTCCTTCCATTTCTCTGTTATGATATGGAATCTTACTGGAAAGAGTTTGTAATCCCATTCACATCAGTATTCAGTGAATATCTACCGAGTTTGCCTTCAGGAGCCAAAACTGGATGTTTGCATTTGAGCAGTCTGAGTGCAGCCGAAAGGCATTATTCTTTTCTCAAGTAATGAGCCAAAGGACAGGCTGTAATAAAATTAATTCCAAAACATATGTTGAGCTGAAATAAATGCTTTAAAAGGCTTTCCATGATTAGTCACTCTTGATAGAGAAAGTCAACATGGTGGGAAATTGCTACCAACTAGCAATGGAAGTAGCACTGCGCATCAAATCTTAAGCTCAAACCGCAGGGCATTTAAATCCAGAAACTCACTAAAATGTAAAAAACATTCTGCAGACATTCACTTTTGGAATACCCTCGGGCGAAGCCAAAAAATGACACGTCTGACAAAATCCCCAATTTGTTTGGCGGGGGTAGGTGTTGGGAGTTCCAGTGTCTGTTCTGTGGTCTTCATCAGCAACAACTATTTAACAATTATCCTGTGAAATCGCGCGGAATATCGTCTTATACTTAGTCGACGAGGCCGTAGGAAAAGTAGGCTAGGGTCAGGCGATATTCCGCAAGATTGAGCAGGATAATTGTTTTATTTACCACATTAATTACAAAGCACAATTAACAATGCTCTACATGTTTATTACAAAAAAGCTGGAAAATCTGCCAGTTTTCTCCGCAACGCAGAAAATAAAAAAATTACGTATATTGCAGGATATTTGTTGAGTGTGCGCGAAGAATATTGAGCGCGCTATGACCATATTTGGACATTGTCATCATGTGTTGAATAATAATTAAAGTGCACCTAAACCCCCATTTTTTTTTCGCTAAAATAAATCTTTGCACCTGTTTGAAACGCATTGCGTCTTTTTTAGCAAATCTTGACTAGTTATTTTGACTTTCCTAGGATGTTAAAGTTGCAAAATCTGGCCCCACGACCGAGTCAGAAGGGGCTTGGGTCTATTCTCGATTTGACGTCACAATCTGCTTTGCATGCATGTTTACAAAGACTTAATGCGATGTAAATCAGTTTGTGACGTCAAATCGAGAATAGACCCAAGCCCTTTCTGACTCGGGCGTGGGGCAGACGATGGCCAGATTTTGCAACTTTTACACCCTAAAAAAGTCAAAATAACTTGTCAAGATTTGCTAAAAAAGAAACAATGCGTTTCAAACAGGTGCAAAGATTTATTTTAGCGAAAAAAAATTTTAGGGTTTAGGTGCACTTTAACAATTATTCACCGAAGTGGAGGTGAATAGTGGTGGATATTTGCCGAGCCACTTGAGGTAGGTATCCACCACTTTCACCGACGCTGGGGTGAATAATTGTTTTGGTATATACCGCACAAGCTGAATAACTAGCGGACCAAAACATTACTTTATGTGTGACAATATACCGACAAGCGGTCGGAAATTTTTAAATCTCGCGCGCCGTCTGCTCGAAAGTGAATCGTACTTTGCTAATAATCTCCGAGTTAACCAATAAGAGCGCGCGAAAAAGCACTATTCACTTGTGTGGTATATTCTAATAAACAGGAATTGGACGAGGTTGAGCAAAATATCGTGATTTGTTAGTGGCGACCAGTTCAATTATTCGGCTGGGGCAAATAATTGATCTGCGAGACACTGGCAAATCACGATATTTTCCGAAAACCGAGTTCAATAATAGTTTTATCACTCGATCACCGAGCTTGGTTTTCATACTTATTTTCGGGAAACGTGAACGGCTTGCGATTTTTCACTGAATTTGAAGAGCTTGAACGCGTGGACACAACTACGCATGAACATAATGGCGGAGCTCCGGCGGCCCGAGGGCCGCCAAGCGAAGCACCATACCTATAGAAACCCGTCAACTGCTTTTCTCATGGTAAAAGTGGCTAGCGGTGTTGGTCGTGGGCGCGCACGACGACGATGACGACGACGACGGTGGAGTTGCCCAATAATTAATAATATCCTAATAGTAACCATAATAATCCAACATGGCGGCCATACTTCACCTGACCCAGCTGGGTCCCCAACTGATCAGCTAGTTTGCAGCGTGCAACTTTGATATAGGACATCCGTGTCATGGCCAATTGACAGCTGTCAAAACAAGGTTTCCGCTGACCAGTATCACGTGGCCATATCGCGGGCTCAAGTTTAGAGCACATATAGGTCAGCTGTTTTTTTTAAGTTGACCGCTGACCACGTGCTAGCTTTCGATTAGATCGCAGGCTCAAGCCAGGTTGATTTAACCAAAACGAGGCACCCAAACAAAAACGAGGCTAAATTTTCCGCGCGCTTTCCGCGGCTCGTAATTTCACATTCAGTTGGTTTCTTCATTTTGACCAAAACAACTTCATCTTCTTCGAAGTTTGTCTTTTAATTCGCGTAAAAGGCATAAAAATCAAGAACTAATTAACAGATACTCCGAAAGGTGAATTTTCAAGTGATAAAAAGGATAGCAAAAGATTTGCCTTAGGAAACGCTTAAAACTTGGATAGACTTGCATAATCGACGCCCGGATTGTGTGGTTTAAAAACAAAATGATTCAAGGCTTCAAGGACTTTCACTTTACCGCGGCACCTCGCAGCTCACCAAGAAAGGTCACTTCACAGCTCACCGGCATTAATTGGAGGAACGAGTAGCTCAAAATTAGTGCAAGAAGTTCTTTCTTTGGACAAACCATTTGCTATTTTTCCAGATGCGTGTTTTAACTCAAGTGGATTCGTATTTTCAACCTCTACAACACAGGTGACTGAATTAAATGAATTGAAGCTTAACATTTAATGGTTTAATCGTTCTTATTTTTGTTCAGGAAAGCAATTTGTATTTTTCTCTCGACTGGATATAAATAACAATCATCTCTACTCGTTTTGCAAGCAAAGAAGTAGTTGAATTATTGTTTGTTTTGTTGTTTTCATGCAAGCGAACGAGTGTTTTCACTCCGCTTGGCTGACTGTTGTCAGTGTTTTTCGACGTCGGTGCCTCAAAAGCATTAAAAAGCTTTTGCCCTTAACTTATTAACAAGTAATCGCAATGAGTCCTCGTAAATTTCAGCATTAAGCCCAGGCTAAACGATCAAACACTGGAAAATGCTAAATAGCAAGGACCACCGTTGCAAAATAGAAGAGCCGGATCCTGTAATAGATCTAACCAGCTATAAAATTGTAAACTAGAAAACGGTAAGAAACAAGCAAGGCTGGTTACACGGCTAGGAATATATATTTAAACCAATATTTCGGGAGGCACAGCCTTCCTTCATCAGGGTGTTACATATTATGACCCTAAGATGAAACGACGTTACAGTTTAAAAAAAAAAAAAAAAAAAAGTTGTACATGTAACATGATATTATAATAAAGGTAAACAATACAACGTAAAATAAAAAAACGTTACAGTAAAAATAACTGTAACTTCGTTTCATCTTAGGGTCATAATATGTAACACCCTGATGAAGGAAGGCTGTGCCTCCCGAAATATTGGTTTAAATATATATTCCTAGCCGTGTAACCAGCCTTGCTTGTTTCTTACCGTTTTCTAGTAAACGATCAAACACTTCATTCAACATCATAATTTAAAACGGCTTTCTATGATTTGATCCAGATGAAACATTTTCATCCAACATTTCGCTCTACGAACAAATGTTTGATCGTTTAGCCAACCCAACCAAGAAAGTGCACAGTCAGTAAAAAGCAAACCAAATGAAGAACGTGAAAATTTCAGCGATAACACGCAAAAAGTGTCCTGGGTACTCGATTTGTCTTGTGTTTGGTCAAACATTAGGGCTGTTTATATGAGAGAAAATAAGCCGCGGCTTACTCTGGCCGCGTCTTACATAAGACGCGAAACGAACCATTTATTCGAGTACGGCTTACATAAGACGCGAACTGCTCATATAAATGGTTCACGGCTTAGTTCGAGGCTAAATCGGTCCAATGATGACGTAGATGACGTAGTTTCTTTTGGTGCCTCGTTTTGGGGTAATTTGCTGAAATTGCGTCGTCATTGCAACAATGGTTCGAGCGAGCAAAAAAGCTAAGCGACTGGCTTTGGCCAGCAAAAAACGCAGTATTTTTTGCTGTCTTTTTCATTTTTAACTGTCTCTTCGGTCAAGATTGGTGTTGGGTTCCCAGATAATTAATTTGTCAGAGATTAATCCGTCGTGGTCGCCATTTTCCACTTTTTGAAGGATGTAAAAGTAAAAAGAACTCATTTTCCCCGCCACTGCAACGCGCGTCTCTCAGTCTTGAGGGTCTGCGTATAAATGAATAAAGAGCATGCGCAGCAATCGTTCACGGCTTCAGCAAGCCGCAGACTACGTTTGAGTGCATTTATACGAACACTTTCACGTCCAAGGTAAGCGCCCAGCCCAAACCCCTCGGCCAGGATAAGCCGCGGCTTGAGCTGGCCGTGGGTTGAGCTGGCCGTGGGTGGGTTTTTTTATTCGGGGAGTTTGCGGCCAGAGTAAGCCGCGGCTAGAGTAAGCCGCGGTTTATTTTCTCTCGTATAAACAGCCCTATTGTTTGCTTTCCTGCTAGCAGAGGTTTCTCGCCCAGGCAAATTTGTTTAGCGGCTAGCTAGTCACCCAACGTTATGTTTGTCAAACACAATGTTCAGGAAAATGTTTGATCGTTTAGCTGGGCTTTAGTATTACTTGTGTTTTTCAGCAACTTCTGAAAACACAAATAATACCAATTCTCGGCCCAGTTCGATTACCTATCCAACCATCGGTTTGTTTTCCTTTTTCTCTTTTCTCCGATATTTAAGCTTATGTCAAAATTGATTAACAATTTTTATTAACTTGCTACGAAATTGTCACTTGTCTATTTTCCCTACCTTCTCCAAATAAACCTACAAACTTACGCATCGTCAGTGAATTTGTTTTCTTGTAATGTTTTGTTATTCTGTAGTTTGTGAATCGCGGTCAATTCCTGTTGACTGCTCTAAACGATCAGGTTCATACTCTACGGACCGTTGTGTAAAAATTTAAGATTGCTTAGTAATTTTTCTAGCTTACTAGAAGCTTACTTGTCAACTTTCTTCACCCTTTCCAAGAATCTTCGAACAAACATAGGCGTCGTGTTGTTTTGGAATGTTTTAATATTTTGAGGTTTTTGAACCGCGGTCAATTCCTGTTGACTGCTCTAAACACAAACTACTGGCGCAAGGAAAGCCATGCGAAGTTGCTCAATACCAGTAAATAAAATAATAACCATGGAGCTCCGCTATTGGGCTTTGCTAAATCTATATATTATTATTTGCAGCAAAATCCCAGTAAGACGGTACTGCGCACGCGCGTAGTGCATTATTTGTAGACAGTTACTTGTAGGTCACGCAGTAGGCTCTGAATCAATAAAGAGGAAGGGAAAAATTATCGAATGATAATTACCATTAGTATATACTAAAACAGTGGATAGCGTTGAAGGCGCGCTCTGATTGGCTAGTCAAACTCAGAATATCCTTTGCTATTTACCTCCGAGCAACTCGCGAGTTTCGTGCTCCTTCGTGTGAATTTCGATAAAGTGGCGTCCCGGTTTGCATCCGTCACAAGCAAAGAAATTATCCAAATTAACGACGAAACAGTCCCTGAAAACACAAAGAAAGCGACTAAATTTTGTTTGGCCGTGTTTAAAGGTAATGGTTTATCAGTTTTAACCCCGAGTTTATCGATAAAAACCAATGAGAAGGGTTTTGTTTACAAATGCAAATTAATCTTGCGTAACCTCACTTGTTCACTTGAAACACCAAAGCTGAATGGTATTTTTTACAGAATGGTTTCAAATACAGAGAGAGTTTGCAACTCCATTTGAAGAAATGTCGAAACCAGAACTAAACAAATGTCTTCAGAAATGTTTTCTGTCAGCGAGAAAACGGGCGGCTTATTGTTTCAGTCCTTTGCGCGCGGAAAAATATTGCAATCGTTGCTGGAATATGTGAATTAAAATCAATTTTTGTGGTGTATATTATCTCACTGTTTTAGCATATACGCGGCTCAGTAAATATCCACCACTAGCCACCTCCACTTCGATTCGATGAGTAGTTGTTAAATATTCATTGACTGAGCCTAAGAAGAGTAATTGTTTTAGTATAACTTTCAAAGATACCAAAGATCAATAAAAGAAAAAGTGAAAAACAACACACAGGTAAGGTAAAATAGATGATTAAATAAAGACAAAGTTCAAGTTACCTCTACTCTGTGAGTTATGTACCTCGTTTTAGCTGCGTAATTCTTGCCTGCCGCAAAATTTTTTTAGCAATCGTGTATATTATCCGTGGGTTTTGGTCGAGGTGAGGCAGCGGCCGTTATTTCTATTAATTAGTGGTTTCTGAAACTTTTCTTAACAAGGTTTAGTTATAAGTGTCTCGCAAACTATTTCTGTCCACTATTTTCTTTTCAAGCCTTTCGAGTCTCGAGTATCGAGTATCATTTGACAGCAACAGTATGCAGAGAGACTTAAATATTGTAAACGTGCAATAAAATCCTCTATTCACCACTGGCCGCGGTGAACATAATGATAACATCATAAGGTAATGCTCCCAACCCATGATATCGAACAAAACAGCAACATATGCGCGAGAAAAGCCTTAGGGGATGAAGCAGTCCAGTTTGGCCCACCCCTAAGGCAGTATTTAAGGTAAGGTTAATGCACAGTAATAAACATCTGTAAAGACGATCTTGTATTATGCAAAAGAATTATATTTTTCTTTGCTCGTTTAAGCACATAACAGAGCTGAAAGATCACTGCTCAACAGCAAGACTTCCATACTGAGCATGTTTGCAAAGGCATAGATGCAACTGAGAATATTTCTTCTCTTTTTCCTTGCATTTTGATGGAACATTATGTAGGGGAACTTGAGTACTTCTGCGTTCTCACTTGCATACTATTGTGTTCGGACCTCTTAGTCCTCAATGTTTTCGTAATTAGCGACAGTGTTGCGGGTAAACGCGCATTTTATGTAAACCCATTTGTTACTGCTTCATTAAAAAGGCTTTCGGAAAGTCAACGTCGCCAAATTCAGGGGGTGTTTACATGATACCGGGCGACTTTCGCCCCGGCGCGAGTTCACTCCGGTTCCCTCCTGTAGCTCTGTATTCGTTTACATGATACCGTCGCGAGATTTCGTACAGGAACGAAAATTCTCGCTCCGGTGCAGGAACCGGGGTGAACTTGCGCTGGTGCGACATGACATTTTTCGGTGGTATCATGTAAACGAGTACAGAGCTGCGAGAGGGATTCCGAGTGAACTCGCGCCGGGGCAAAAGTCGCCCCGTTGAAAAGAGAAAAATCTCGACAAATACCTCCACGAAACCTCGAGTGAAAAAGAACGATCCTCGTCGCTAACTGTAAAACCCCG
The DNA here is from genome assembly GCA_016490735.1 of Pachyseris speciosa. Classification (NCBI taxonomy): domain Eukaryota; kingdom Metazoa; phylum Cnidaria; class Anthozoa; order Scleractinia; family Pachyseridae; genus Pachyseris; species Pachyseris speciosa. Next base: position 250,326 of record JAEMWC010000786.1, read on the forward strand.
AAACACAAATAGAGACCACCAGCAAATGCTTCCAACACGTTTATTGTTCGAGGTCACAACACACTCAACGTCATTTCCGTGGCCAGTTGTTGCGGTGCACATTGAACGAAAGCGGTGTGATGAGGCCTTGAATCTCCTTTGCCGAAAATGTTAGTTTTCCGCCCGTTTAAACAGACTTCTTGTTTAATTTGGCTAAAAAGCGAAAATTCCAAATCATATACGAAAAATGAGGCCTTTTCATTGAATTTCGCGTTGGTTACAGGGAATCGAAAAATTGAGCCTAACTCGGTTTCCTCCCTTTACTCTTCTTATACTGTAAGCCAACCTTTTGTAACCGTACGAGCCCACAGCACTTTGGTCCGCGGTACTTGCAAATAAACATTGCGGAAACCGTGCCAGAGAAAGACAGGGGGATATATAGAAGGATATCAGTGGAAGCAGAAAACGTTCACAAATCAAAAGGATTTCATTTCGACAATCTTTATCGTACAAAGTAAACATATTTTGGAATTAACAAGGTGAGATTTTGTCGTGTACGATCGAACAGAACTCTTCTGCACCCTGTGTTCATACAGGTAGTTTCCGCTGTGGATTCTGTTATCACGCGCGCTGCTTTCTGGCCGCAAAGAGTCCTCACGGCGATTGATTGGAGACTTTTCCAAGCTTCCTCATATTTATTCCTAGTTATGTTTCTTTTTGCCTGCCGCGCTTGCTCAATTAGCTCTTATTCTACTGTCAAGGATGATCGAGTCATTAACATGCATCCAGCAACAATGACAATAGTTTAGCTATCCGGAGTTTCCCATCTTGACACCGGTTCGTTAGCCCGCCGTCGGCGGAAATTTTGAAATTATAAGGCCCCGGTTGAAGGGTCAAACATTTTCGTGCAACATCGCCTTGGAAGATGCTGTTTGAACGTCGAAAGGGTTTTCCATGTTTGATCTAAGGCCCTGTTCGCACTTGGACGAAAATTTGAGTTTGGCGTTTGCAAAAAAAAAAAAAAAATGAAAATTTTGTAATCACCATTTTTTTGTTTTCGTAATCCTGTTCGCACATGAAGATGCGAATTTCTTTTTAGTGACAGATGGCTCTAATGCAAGGCAACCGCAAAAACCGCACTGAAGGAGTCCGTCATCAATTTGATGACCCAATGACGGATGGATGTCAACGAACAAAGGATTTTCTCGCCTGACAAAATTTTTACAGCCTCCAAAGTTAGTCGACGGAATCTTTGAAGTTTCGTTGCGCTTGCAAAAATTTTGGTGGGTGCAAAAAATCGTTCGCACTAGAAATGGCTTCGCGTTGACAGATTTTTTGGCAAATCCAACAAAATTTCGCGTGACGTTGGTTTGTCGGTTTGAAAGAGTCGGTTTGATCGTTTAGCCACGTCTGGCGCGAGAAGGAAACAGCAACAAATTCAAACAGATAACGTTGTAATTTCAGCGACCGTTGTCAAACTCACTTGTCACTTTTTTGGTCAAACATTGTTTGTCCATTTTAATAGACCTCTGACATTGTGTTTAGATGTTGGACGAAAATGTTTGATCGTTCAGCCGGGGCTTAAGACTGTATTTCGTGCGTTTGAAGGTAGTCTGATCCGAAATCAGGAACCCAAAATCAAACATTAAAACATGAATATTTCTCAAAACTTTTATATTGCCAAATGGATTGTTTGCAATTGAAACCGGGTGTCGGCAGTTATTTCAAGGAAACGGCAATCATACAGCACGCAAATCGAGACTGAAAACGGATACCTTTATTAATTAAAATCGTAATTACCTTTCCGCTAGCATGCTTCACATAAAAATGGGCTGTTCAAAACAGGTCAAAAAAGTACTTATATATCACTCAGTTTGCAGCTGATCCCGTAATGGCGTGTCAAGCTCAATCCTTCTTGGCTGCTTGCATGTTTCGTCTTTTAGGAGTCAGTAACAATTTATTACAATTGTTGATTTCCTGAGAATGGTAGGATTCCTTTCATCGGCGTTGATCTCTTAAAGAACGGGATAAAACTTGAGACTCAAGTCTACAGAAAGGCAGCAAACACTGGTTTACTCTTGCATTCTAAAGGGAACATCCACGTTTACAACAAATTGACGCTAAATTGTAGGTAATAATTAAAGATTTCAAATTTTGTTTTAAAACGTGGATATAACTTTTAAGTGTTAAAAAAATGGATATCATCATTGCCCATTTTCGCTGTTAAGTTTCAAACAAAATTTGAAATCTAGTAATTATATATTACCTACAGTTTAGCGTCAATCTGTTGCAAGAGTGGAGGTTGCCTTTAAGAGTCATACTGATAAACGTTACAAGGACTCTGTTAAAGATAATGTTACGTCTCGCTTATGCGTCTTCTTCTACAGCAGAGGCTTTAATGCAAAATGTGACAAATTACGTTCTATTTTCAGTCGTCTCGATTACCCTAGGGTCCTTATTGAATCTGTCATTTCCAATTTTTCTCTTTGAGACAATTCAGGTCCTTCAGCGAACGTCAGTAACGGAAAGAGATACCACCGTAGTTAGAATTAGTATCGTAAGATCAAGTTTCTGCCATTGCTGTTCGGGGGCATTTGCGCGATATTAGTCATAAGGTTGGCCACAGTGTGCAGCCACTTTTATTTTGTCAGTAGAAAGTAAGAGCAAGACTTTAGGCCAAAGGAAACCAAGCCGTCTCTTGTTAATCAGCTGTGCGTTGTTTATAATTTTTCATGTGTGATCCGTGTGATGCCGATTATCTCGGTTACACAACCCGGAACTTTTCCAATGATTTGCCTAGCACAAATTTACGGCAATTGGCAAACATCTCATTGAAGCGCACGGTGGCAGCAATCTTTTAAATAAAAGCTTTTTTAAGATTCTTAAAAAAAGCCATAGCAAGTTTGATTGTTTAGTGTTTGAAATACTTTTTATCAAGAAACGCAAACCTAATCTAAACGTGCAAACGGACTCCATACGTGCTAAACGTTTTTGTTTAGTTCAAAGTTCTTAATGTCTGCTACGTTTTGTATTAAAGACCGCGCAGGGCACTTAAACTCATTACGTATGTAATTACGTGATTACGTATGAGCCGTGCGACTGATTCCGACGATACACGGAATATTCGTGAGAAGAGTTTTAATTTCCAAATTCTATTCTAAAACTATTTAATACGTTGTGTTCGGTGTATTGGTGATTGCACGTGTGATTGAATCTCGAAGTATGAACTTCTTGCACATTCTTTGAATACATTAGCGGACCCGTTCGATATTTGGAGAAGGAAAATACTGCCATTTTTGTGTCCGAGTTTTCGTCACGGATATAGAACTTCAGTAACTGTTACACCAGGGAGATCAACAGGGTCGGGAGCATGCTCCTCCGGGAAATTACTAAGACTACATTTTGTGCGTTTCGAAAGCCTTTACATAGAAAATTAGACAGTCAAGATCAAACGTATATATGTACTGAAATTCTCTGAAATTTACTTTTTTCAAGTTGGAACCTTTATATATTCTTATAAAATAGGCCTACTTCCTAATGTATTGAAAGGAATGTTTTTAATGACAAATCAAGTTAATTCCTATAATACCAGAAATTCAAATACTTTCTACTTATTTCCTGCAAGAACAAATAAAGACTTCTTGGTATAAGATTTCAGGATCCCAAAATTTTTTAATTCGTTAAATATCAACATTTCTTCTTAGGTGAATCACGACTTCTAAATAATGCTTGTTTTTTGCTGCTTTTTGCCTGTTTTGTTTTGCTTGCTTTTTATCCTAATTATGTTTCAGTATGATTTCGCCGCCTATTTATTCGTTATATTTAGTCTTAGGTTAATGAGGGAGCTAATAAGCCCCTAGGTTTCAATTTAAGCCTTTTTGCCAGCAAAATACCTTTAATTAATTTAGTTACAATTTATGTATCTTTATCTCTAATTTTTTGTAATATATTGAATACGGTATGTATTAATTATTTATTTTTTTATGGCAAATAAATAAACTGAATCTGAAACGTAAAACGAAAATAGTTAAGAAAAAATTTCTTGGTCAAAATGGATTTTGGGCTTAATCTTTGAGTAGTGTGCCAAGCTCAAGCCTCCTTGAACGCTTCTGGGTAAACGAGTCTACCACTTCACCCAAATTGATGTCTGTATCGTAGTGAATGTGTATTAAGTAAGCAAACAGAACTTTCCTTGAGCTGTGCTTGCTCTATTGTAAGTGTGGAGCCGTCTTAGAGCTCCTCTGTCAGTTTCACATTCGCAGCTGGTGGCTGGTATATAAAAATTGTAAGACAAGTTCAAATCCCTCAAGGCTTTTGCAGTGGTATTGGGTCTTCCTTCTTTTGGCTTCGAGCTGTATCCCAAATAGTCCTCCAGCAATTTAATAGTATCGACATAGCAGGGTGTCGCATAACGGACAGAAAATGAAAACGGTTCATTAAATTGGATTTCATTTCAAACTACACAACAAGCGTGCTAGGACGCAAGTACTACAGTTACTTTGCTTTTACCTTTTTTTGTAATAACTTACTTTCTTTTTTATCGCCGGTATCTAGTAAACGGACTTTCGCGGCCCGTAGGACCTAATCAGGCATATCTCCTACTCTCTGTATTTTGCAATCGCAAAATGGCCAAAAAGCTATCCTATTAAAAGCTCCATCAAAAATCAATAATTTGGGGAGCTTAGAAGTGAATTCAGAGATTCGATTGAAATCTTGCAGCAATCAGTCACCTGTGACCTTTTTTGACTGTAAAATGGTCTGACACGTGATTGCACAATTTGTTACTTTTTTAGTTGTCAGCGGGAACGTAATGTGACATAGCTAGAAGTAGCTAGATGCCCCTAACTCATCCTGCTGGCCTTGTGAATTGCTGCCATCGCTACTCAGTGGTGTAAACGGTACTGGTGTCGTCCGAAAAGAAACTAAAACCAAATAGGAAAAACCGAACTGAACCACGTCGGATCCAAAATCCGAAAAACCGCTTGTATTTTGACCGAAACCCGAAACCGAATGCTAATAAAAGCATAAACCGCAAACCGTAACAGACACCAAATCACCGAAAACCGAAGTTTTTCGGTGCAAAAACCGACCTAAATCCAAATAACAACAAAAACGAGTGCGATTGTTTCATCAGGGGTTCCAAACGCCGAGAGACAGATGGCACCGCTAATGAAAATCGAAGAACGAGGTTTTGATGTGGCTTCTCAAAAAGCCATAAAAACACAATGTAATATGGCAAAGATATCCTCTGTACAATTAGAACCAATTGTTTTAAAGAGTAACAGCGCATACATTCTTTTGCATTTTCACGCACAACTCTTTGCCTGCATACATTTTGTGAGTTGTTTGTTTCGCGTCAGCAGTCATTTATTATAGCTGACACATACAGTAATGGCGGAGATGAACGAAGGAGCGAGTCGTTTTCATCCGCTTGTTCCAGCTTCCACAAAACTGTGATACAACAAATGGGCTTTGAACATGTTTAGACAATGGCAGTTGGAAAGAGAGACAAAAGTACCGATTTTAGATCATATCCTGAGGTCTTTACAAAGATTATGACTTGTCAGTACCGAAGGTGAATCTTGCAAATGTGAAATATCGTAAATGGATGCCTTATCTCTTAACTGCTGGTTCACGAAGTTTAGAAATCATGATATTCTTGGTTTGCAACCACGTGATAGGGCGGCCATGTTGGAGGTCAAAACAATAGAAAATTTTTCGGAGAATTTACATAAAAATAGAATTTAGCTCCCAGCGGAGAGAAAGGCCATTGTTCTTGACCTCCAACATGGCTGCCGTGACGTTACTTGCAAACCAGTAATAAAACTTTTTATAAATGAAAAATAATTAACCAGCATATTAACTATCAACTAACCCTACAAAGATTGTAACTTGTCAATACTGAAGGTGAATCCTGTAAATTGTGAAATATCGTAAATAGATGCCGTATCTCTTAACTGCTGGTTCACGGTGTTTAGAAATCACGATATAAAACTTTTATTGTATGATTTATAGAACAAAAGACGGGAAAACCATTTCCCAGCTTGATAAATTCGGATTGACAGACATCTGGCTAAAACAAAGGAAGATCATAACCTAGAAGATGATCTTGCTTGCGAACAATTTAGGTCGACTTGCAGTGACTATTTCTTTCTCATTTTCTTTAACCATCGGCCTTGGTTTTAAGACGAGCCACATTCGCTTGCCAGACGTGTACGGGCTGTCTCTTCACTGAAGGTTTAGATATGGTGCGCTGGGTCAGTTTTTCCACGGTCTTTGCTTTTGCCGACAATGATTTTATGGGAAAGTTGGGCACAAATTTCTGGCGCTATCTTGATGCTATAAGAACGAAAGACAAACTGGCGAAAGCGATTTTCTGAGGAAACAGAACTGAACAGCTCGCGTTCGCTTTCCCTTGTTGCGGTGAGATACTACATCGGAAAGCATTACGCATTCATTTTCCGTTTGGCAACTGACTTACCGTAAATTGCAGCCACTTGTCAAGGCATACTTAGCGCGAACACAATTCAAAGGTTATTCTTCTTGTTCATCTTGAAAAGTAAAAGAGTGTTATTTAACCACATTCTATTTGCGAAACGTAGGTCTTGAACAAATAAGGACTCTGGAATTCGCATGTCTGTGATTACTTTAATCAATTTTACCAAGGAAAGCATTCAATATAAAAAGTGAAATCGGTTAGTTAATACAGTGTGACCATTCATTTGTAGGTACTTGAGTGAAAACCAGTTGACAGAGCTGCCCAGAGGTGTCTTTGATCACAATAAATGGCTGTTGGAGCTGTAAGTGCTTCTTTTGTTCAGTAACAATCACCATTATCGCGAAAAGAAGGGCATGCATAGTGAAGACGCTCCAGGAAATGCGCGATTAGTTGGTAATCAGAAATTTGGGGACAACTGATATACATATAGTTATAGTTATGCGCTCTATAAGTACTAAAGATTATTATTTATTAACCCAGTTTAGCTTTGTCTTGTATGGAAATTTACGTGATGGTCGTAAAGTGTATTCGAGTCTGGTAAAGCTACATGTAATGTTGTTGGTTAAAGTGCGCCTAAAGGCAAAAATGTTTCTTTGATAAGATAATTCTTTCACTTATAGGAAACATATTTTACCGTGTTCACCTCAAAATTCTGCTTTCATGTGTCACACAAGCTATGTAAAGTCAGCAGAACTAGCAGTCATATGGTCCCACGGCCGTGCAGTGAGAGGCGTGGGCCTATTCTCGATTTTACGTCACAAACTGTTTTGCAATGCAAAAACTCTTTGAAAACGTAAATGCAAAGCAGTTTATGACGTAAAATCAAGAATAGGCCCATGCCTGTCACCTCACGGCCGTGGAGCCATATGACTGCTAGTTTTGCTAGCTTTACATAGCTTGTGCGACACATTTAAAGCAGAATTTTGAGGTGAAAACGGTACAATGTGTTTCCTACAAGTGAAAAGAATTATCTTATCAAAAAAAACATTTTTGCCTTTAGGTGCACTTTAATATAGTGTCGCTCTAAAAGCTGCAAATGAGCGGATTAATTGCGGCTTTCGTCTTCATTTGTTGGCAGCTGTAAAAAATATCTTAGCACCAAATGCTGTAAAGGCCAAAGTGGTTCAGTCAGCCATTTGGTGGAATATTCAATTAATAATTATAGTACAATTTGTACAGACATAATATCCTGTTTGTCAGCAATGTTCCCCTTTTTTGTGCCGGTCTAGTGCATGGGCTAAACAATCATAAATGATAACAGCTGACTATGACTTACACCATCATGAGTTGCCACACCAGAAATGTCACGTTATATGGCATCGGTACATGTAATCACGATCTATTCATAGCCGTCATTGGCTCCTGGGTATTAGTATGTGTGAATCGCGAAATATAATTTGATTTAACTTTCAAATGCCTTCACTTGACCAATTATGACGAGCTGATGATGATGCAAGTGTCACTTCTTCTCATCTACCTTTGACGCTTTCTCTCGGAACGATTCATTGATGATGGTGGCAGCAAAAGGTTATGTATACATGAATTTCGTGAGAGAACGAACACGCATAAAGAAGAAGGGTCATATGTTCCATAACTGGTGTCTTTTTGTCATGTATGGTGAAAACCCTCTATCGGAAGCAGCATCTCTGAATGAAACCGTCTGACCACAGCTGATTCAAAATTTTAACCAGTTTATTACCATGCAACTTAATTCGCACTCTTATGATCACGCCTTTTCCCGAAAAACACTATGCGGAGAAAGTAGAATATAGTAAAATTGTACAACAGGAAAAAGAAACTGAAGTAACGCCACTTCTATTTGGGGAGATGAGTATAAAAAACTGCTATCTTTTATTTCAAGATTTGAAAACCATCTCCATAAAGCCTTGTAGTCTGCTACCACTCCCTTTCTGGACAGGGGGGAGAAATAAGAAATGTTACGAGACAAGGGAACATAATTTGTACCGCCGGAGATATTCATTAGAATCTCACATTGGGAGAGAAATAAACCATCTAAGCTTGTCAGGATTTTACAACTAGGTACTGTATCAGCGATTCAAATGCAGTTTTGCTACCCCGAGAATACAGCTCGGGCAATTACACAAAGCGAAAATCACGTCCGTAGTTTCCTTAGAACTTGCCAAGGTAACGCTTTTGCAGACATCACATGCCACTGTTACTGGAACCGCTGTTAGACCACAGCAAAAACCTCAGTTCATTAGAAAAAAGTCTCCTTCGTTTACTGGACGTTAAAATTAAAGAGAGCTCGCGATAATAGGTGGAAGTGTGATTATGAATCGAAGAAGCGTGGCACTCGTATTTCATTTTACGCATGACTAAGGCCTGATTTAGACACCGTAATTTTTCATTAAGCGAACTTAATTCATTAAGTACATCAAAAGTTCGGCGTCTGAATCAATTAAGAACGGCTATTTTAATTTGGGTCGGCTCAGCCGTTGTTTTCCCCTGTATGAGGTGGAAATTTCAACTTTGCAACGGCTTTGATTTAGACGCCGAACTTTGCCGAACATGCATAAATTATTATGTTGTATATACTTAAGACGTTTTACTCAGAACTGGAATTGGAAGTGTAATAGGAACGCACGTGGAACGGTAAATTAAGTTCGTAAACAGACGTAATTTTGTTAATTTGTGTCGGTCCAAATTCAAAGTAAGTTCGGATCATGAAAAGATCGGTGCCTGAATCGGGCCTAAGTCTTTGTAGGGTCAGATTTACCTGTGCTATCTGTTCGGTTTATCCCAGACATGAATTTTGTTATCAAAAGGAAGTACTATTTCCTCCTCTTCTGTACATCTTTCAAAAGTCTTTTGTAGTATCTTGGTGAAACGGTTTGTTTTTCCATTTGGCCGTTTTATCGATCGCAATTTTAATTGTAAACTATGGGCGTTGGATGGTTGGTTGAATGGTGTGTTCTGACCTCAAATGAAGTCCATTTTGTTTCTTTAGCTGATAACTTCGCTGTATAATTTTCAAAGCCTTGAAACTCCATCTGGAATGGAAAACAAAACAGCTTAACTAGTCCGGTAATTCTGGGAGCTTCGAGAAACGGGCCCCAGTTGCTTCAAAAAATTAGAAAGGGTTCGATTATCCGACTAAAACTTCCGTTGAATAACATGTTATTTTGGCAAAGAGTCGAATTATTCGCTTGACTCCGTTTAACTGATAGGAATTTTCCCTTTTGAGGGCATCTGGGGTAGGTACCTTTTTCCTCTTTTATTCCTCTTCTCCATCCTCGCCGCTTGTCTCACAACACTCTTTGAATCAAAAGTCTATTAAATATTTTGACTGAATCGCGAAGACAGGTGCAAGACAACATGAAGTTGAGTTTAGTCATGGGAATATTTAACCCTCGGACGTACAAGGCGTGGTTGCAATGCGCTCCACCCTCTTTTTTTTTTTTTTTTCAAGAAAATTTTCTCTGTGAGGCTGTCCATTTCAGAAGCTTCTTTGTTTATCTTCGACACGTATTTTCTGTGAATTTGGTGAAAATCGCCTCATAGATAAAGGAAATATTAAATGACAAGTGAGGTGTGGTTTAACTGTTGATATCAGGAGCCCATGTTGATATGAACTGCCAATAAATTAAGTAAGTAAGTAACAACTTTATTTTGTAGAGGATAGCACATAACAGTTAAAAACTGACAAACCAGTGGCCCTCTATCTTAAGTTAAAAATTAAATTACTAATTACACTTTTGAGATCATAAAAATTACAAAGTAGAATACAGCTAAAAATTTAAAACAAGGTAAAAGTTAAAAATTTTAACAATCTAAATCTAGAAATGCACAACTGAAAACTAAGCTAAGAGTTCTTGACTAAAAAACGGAGGATTTAAAAGAGCCAATGGAGTCTTTCTTGCGAATGTCTAAAGGGATGTTTTTCCACAGTTTTGCTCCATTGGCTTGGAAAGTTCGCCCCCCTTTCGTAGGGAAGTACAGTACGCCTATTTATTTTCTTTGTCTTAGTTTTCTATTTCCCTTTTAAGTTCGATAGCCGTTGTTCTTTCGACATACAAGCCAAAACTGAAAAGTGAAAAATCTAAACAAGGCCTCCCAGGTTGGATGACGTCACTGCCCCCCAGCGGCGCTATTTGCATACGTATCACATATTATGACACAACAGACTATCTATTAAAGTTGAAAGCCTTTTATTTCGAAACATAACGAAAACGCAAGGGGATATTATGCGGCTTGTTTGTTGTCAAAGCGTTTGTCATGGATGGTCAGTGACTACAACTGATCTGTTAGCAGCTGCAGGTTTCTTTTCGCTTCTGCTTTAGTAGCGTTAATAACTGCGACGATCGTTTACATCTTCTACCATTTTTATTCTTGGCTTCTACTTCCCTGCTCCATGTGTACTAGTTGTACCTCTCAATGCAGCTGACGCCATCCAGTCATCGTGACGCTGTCAAAACGTCAAATATGGCTCCCTGGAAAATAAAATACGGTTTACGCGTTGATGAAAGTTTTAGATCTTTTCACAATTTTTATCGCTAACGACTTTTCCCTGCTAGCAGAGGCCTCTTTTTCCTTGTATTCAGCGTGCGAGAGAAAAGAGACCTCTTCCATGGGTCGAAACGGTCTGTGTTGAGCATGCGCCGCGGTTTCTTAGCGACCAAAACATCACGTGATGCTTTTAGCATATGATCGGTCAGCAAACAATACAGGGTGCATGCGTTTTAAAACCTCCGTCCACGACCATTTCGACCCAAGGCAGAGGTATCTTTTCTCCTGCACGCTAAATACAAGGAAAAGAGTTCTCAGCTAGCAGGGAATAACGACTGGAAGTCTTTCTGGGCAAATTCGGAGCCATTCTCGTATGAAAAATGAAGATCCCCAGGGTTTTATCCGTGTTGGTATTTTTCTTCAGTCTTGAGATATATTGAACAGATATTTTTACCCTGTTACTGGGGCCGTAATGAATTCTATTGTACAGATAATAAATAATAAATAAATAGATAAATAAATAAGTAAAAATACGAACGAACGTACGTACGGACCGACGAACAGACGGATGGATGGATGGATCGATGGATGAATAAATGAGCGAGCACTCTTTTAATAAATCTCACTCAGTACAGTCATTTCTTTAAACAGTTGGCGCGCTTTACTTAATGAAGAAGCTTTGTGATCATAAAGGTATCTAGCATTTTGGAGGATGTTTACTAATCATTTGTCCATTTAATGAAAGCTGACCTTTTATGTTTACTAAACGTCGCATTAGATTATGAAAGTAAGTAAAGTATTTTGGTTGTTTGTAATTCTAACAGGTCATGCTTCTACTCAACTGCAGTATCGTATTTTCTCGATTAAACGCTCTCGGCGTTTATTTAAAAAATCGACGGTTTGGTCCCGGAGTTTATTATATTTAAAGCCGACTTTTAACGGAGCGGGGTCCGGCGTTTAATAATGAATTTGAAGAAAGGCGACCTTCAAATCCCTATTACTATTCAATGCGTGGTTTCCTCCCAGAAAGGACAACTCATGAAAGGACTTAAACAACTTATAAACAAACAAACGCTGGAGGGATCTAAAGATAGAGAGTACTATAATAAAGAAAGAAAGTGCGTCAGTGATACAACACGAACGCGGACATTGATAATGTGTTTTATTTTGTTGTACAGTATCCATCCTAGTTATGTTACACTGGTTCTTTTCCTTTACACATTTATTCAAATTACCAAAGCAGCATACAGTACTTAGTAGTTTGACGTAGCAGTGATATTCAAGATATTATTTTTACTTGTAATCTCACACCGCAAATGAGGACCTCGAGAAAACGCCGGGACGTCGTTCAAACGCCCCTAATGTGGTTGATATAAAACTAAATATATTAAAGTGGTAACAAGTAAAATTTCTGATACTTTTGATATATTTGTTTTTATATCAACCAAACCAAAAATCCACAGAATCAGAGAATTATGAAGAGTTGTGAGACGGGGCCTACGGTTTATCGTCCTTATCCGAGAAGACTAGAAAGTCTAACCATTTTTAGATGTCATTACAAAGGCAGCACTATCTCCTCAATTATTTAAAGACCCTGAGTGTTGGTCCCGCCGAGGTTTTGAACCCGCGACCTCCCGCACGCTAGTCCGGGGCTCTACCACTGAGCTAACCGGTCAGTTAAATTCTGGCTGTGACTACCCCTAGTGCTGACCTGTTCCATTCAGCAAGTGGCAGGCTTGGCGTGATGTCCCAAAAAGGCTTATGGTGTATAAGGCCACACGCATAACAACCATACGTCAATGGGACTTTGCCGAGTGCTGAAATCAGGTAGAGAAACCACTTTTCATTTTTTATTTTCTTTATTTACTCCACAATATCATATAAGATTTCTTACAGCGACTAGGAATAGAGAGGGAGTGGAGAAGGGCATGATATAGTAGACTAATTATATGCCCTTTTAAATTACAATACATAATTTGTTAAGATAAAAAGAGGAAACCTTACTACAAATAGAGGAGATGAAAAACTGAGGAAAAAGAAGTTTTACATAGGCGCATGGTAGAAATTAATACTGAGCAAAATAATACTGAAAGAGAGCTTTTTTAAATAATTGTTTTGTGGGTTTTTGGCCAATAGAAATGGGAATATCATTCCAGTAGTAGCATCCCCAGTAATTGTTGGGCAAAACTTCTAATATTTGTTCTGAAGGGACTAGGATTCAGATACTGTAGGGACGCAATTCGAGTGGCACTTTGAAGACGCCAACATCCTTGACCATTTGTAGGTAACAACGGCAAAGCTAATTAATCAAGACTCTCAAACAGTTTTATTTGATCTTCCAGAAGTAGTGTTTGATTTTCAACCTGGATGTTGGCAGACCGTTGAACCTATCAATTTTGCATTTCCCCATACTAAAATGGCATGGACGCTACTTGAAACTGATGTGTCGCCATCTACAGCAGGCTCATTAACTCTGCTAAAGGCCATGCTGAGAACAAATTCATTTGACTTTCAGACATGAGTAAAATTGATACGTTTCCAAGAAATAAAGTGTGCAATAATTTTATAAAATTCGTGTGTTCTTGCAAATTCTGCATTACCACAATGTTATGTATGGTGGCCCACCGTTATCACGTCTTTCTTTTTTTAGCATAAAATTCAAAACTCGGCGTTATTTTCTACTACAAAACTTATTATTATTTTTTTGTTTTTGCAATATTTGTTTTAAATTTACATTTTATTTCTGATTTTAGGTTGCTTTGTCAGAGTCAGATTAAGTAGTTCAGATGTAAAAAAAATTACCTAACTTAGTGGTCACAAGATACAAACTAAAACAAAACTCGAAGGGACCAGCATTATCACTACTACAACAAAAACAACAACAAAAATGCGAGCGGCCCAGCATCATCACTCCACGCGGTAAGAACTGGGACTGGTTGTGATGATGATAACTTTATTTAAAGAGGCTAAAAACACATTACAGTTAAAACTGATAAACTAGTGTCTCTCATTATAATATACATAAAATGTAATAAATAAAATGACTAATGACAAAAATACTAAAAGAGAGTTTAACTTAAGACGGTAAAGAAATGGTGAAGACCCGTAGTTGTGTACGTAGTTGTGGCGCTCAAAGCGAAGGGTGAGTCAAGGGTAGTGTTTGTTCTTGTTTTCATTTTGTCCTGTTTGTAAATCAAGTTCAAGCCATGAAAAGGAGGAAACCTTCAGAAAAGGAATCGTGGGAAGATTTCGAGAAAGGAGTTGTGTTAAAAAGGAAGGGAGGGGGGGGGGGGGGAGGGTGGGGTTGATAGGCCTGCGCGACTCCCACTCGCGTGTTTTTAGCCTTGAAGCTATATGTTTGCTCTAACGAGTATGTCTTTCAGGGAACGCCCTCTCTTGTAGGATATAAGTGGCGGTTCCTTAAATGTTTCTCTGAGCGTCGGTTGTTTCTCAATAAAATGCCATTTGCTCATAAGGATTTCTTTTAAGTTTGGCTCTGATGGGCGATATTGCGTTACAAACGGCAAGATTCGTTTGTTTTCTTACTCTTTTTGTCGGAGGGCTTGCTTCCTGTTTTGAGACTTTACTTCTGAGAGGTTTCTTTGGATAAAGGCTTTAGGGTAACCTCTATCAACAAGGTGTGTTTTGAAATTTTCTACTTTCTCTTCAAATATTGTTTTAGAAGAGTTTGTCCTCAGAAGTCTTCAAGCCTCTCCTTTCACAAATCCCCTCGGCCTAACACCGGGTGGGTGACAGGATGAGAAGTGTATATATTGAAATGTCTCAGTAGGCTTGAAATGGGTTCCCACATCAAGAACTAATGTTGTTTCGAATCCTGCGCCTTTGTATATGATGGTGACCAAGAAAGTTATTTCAGTATCTGAAACTTCAGCCGTGAATTTAAGTGTAGGGTGATGTTTGTTTGCTTTCTCAATGAACTGTGTTATATCTCCTCTGTTTGTGTTCCAGAGGGAGAAAATGTCGTCTATGTAACGTTTCCAAACTAGCGGTTTAATCACGCTTTGGCTTATAATTTCGGATTCGACTTTTGCCATGAAGATATTGGCGAAGGCAACAACCATTTTCGTCCCCATAGCAGTTCCATGTGTTTGGAGATAATCTCGTCCGTTAAACTGGGACGAATTTTCTTGTAAAATAAGCCTTAGCGCTTCTTGAAGCTGTTGAGTAGGAATAGGAGGTTTGTTTTTATGTAATGCATCATATGCTGCGCATATTGTTCAGATTCCTTCCTCCTGTGGTATATTTGTATATAAGCTCATTACGTCCATTGAAACAACGATAGTTTCTTTCTCTCTATGAAGTTGATAAAATCAGTGGTGTCTTTCAGATTTGACTTCTGCTGTTTTGCTATAGGCTGAAGAAGTCTGTCAACAAATGTTGATAGCTTCTCTGTAGGGCCATCGCACCCTGTTATTATTGGTCTCCCGACTGGTATCAGTTTGTGAATTTTTGCCAGGGTGTAGAAAACCGGAATTCGAGGCGGGTTTGGTGCTTCACAAAACCATGTTTTAGTTGTTTCGTCTATGTGTTTTTTTTTTGGTAGAGTCCATTAACTAGTGGTCGGACTTTGCGGCTTGTCTCATCTAACATTGGTTTTTCAAGTGACCTGTAGTGTTCAGTGTTATCTTTTAGTTGAATTTGACCCTCTTTGATTTTGTCTTGTGTGTTGAACACAACAGTGTTCGTACCTTTATCTGCCTTTTTAAGGTTGATTTCGTTGTCTTGCTTTAATGCCTTAAGTGCCCTTTGTTCGGCTGGTTGCAGATTAGTTAATCTGGTCATTGGTGAGGTCTTTATTAGACAGTTTTTTTAATGTGGTTTTGTTTTTGCGATACAGTGTTTTCTCTAGGCGCCGAGTGTTTTCCTTTCTTGGAGTTTGAAAATGTAGTTATATCAGTGTTTGCGGTTTCGTTAGAAACTTTCGGTCGTTTTCCGCGTTTGATTTCCGATCTCAACCGATCGGTTTCACGGTAATGAAAACGAGTTAGAGCCATTAGGAACTCTTGCTTCGCACTTTTGCGGATGCGTTTAATGACAGTAGTCTACAGAATCGACTCACTTGACTTCATATGCCAGTAAATGTTTAAATTCTTACGATTTAGTTACTACAGAAAGCACAACATATCAGAAAGAGTTTTATTAGAATCTGGTACCCAGGTAGCATTACACTCACACATAAATAAATTTATTATTCTAAGATTGCATCTGTGTTTGAGTGGACAGAAAGCCAGCTAATTAATAGGCAAAATAAATAATTATTACAAAGAGGAACATTTCTGTTTAATTCACCATTCAGAGTCTTACCATTGTACTAAAAAAATTTAATTCCAGTTGCCCTTTGGTAATATCTTTTCTTTTTATATTTGGCTCTTCTAATAGTGATCAGCTATGACTACTATTCAGAAAAAGCAACTTTGGATCTTGAGGCAAAGCCCTTCCAAAAATTGATTTTCTTGGACTATTATCTGCAGTCATGTTTAGGGCAAACATATATTACCAGTAATTTTATGTCCACAATAAACGAGGTCAGCCATTACTCAAGACATTCCATTGAGTCCATTAGTCTCTATACACATAGGTTTCGGTGTTTTACTTGTTCTAAGCAGTTTGATTTATATTGAAAGTTTCACAGAATACTTTGGGCTAATAACAATGTAATTACTTCATGTTGGTTATCATGCATGCAAAAATTTCTTGTATCCAGTGATAATATTTGTACAGCAAGCAATGTTCCAATATCAAGGAGCAATTCTGTAAGAAAAATTCATTTGTCATCAGGCTGATGTTTGAAGCATGTTAGACTACATTTAACACCAATTATTGGTTTCAAATGCTTTAGTTTGCATACAGTACATGTATGTCAAGTTGTCATGCACATAGAAAGTTTGGAGAGCATGAGGGAAGCACAAGACTTTGGCGAGGGCAACTCTACCTCTTTGAGTGCTGTCCAAACTTTTCAAGTACCATCCGTTACTTAATAGTTTATGCACATTTAAAACAAAATAAAAACAAAAAAACACTGCCTTTTATAACTTACATTGCCTAAAAAATGCAAACTACACGTATAAACAACAACCTGTCATTTTTTCTACTTGTCTAACAATAATATTGTTAACAATAAAAAATGCTAAAGAATATTTAAGAATTTCAACCAAAAATATTTACAGTACCTTGGAAAGTTACTATGGACCAGTTAATCCAGCAGTTGTTAAACCTCTAATGTCACACTGCAGTAAACATACATGTAGGTCAATCATCTTCATAGCCTGGATAACAGGTGCTCATTTAGCTGAGCGCTAAGCGGGAGAGATGGAGCACCAAGTGCAACATGCGAGCGCGGAGTGCAAGATGAGGGGAAGAGGAAAATAAGTGCCTGTCACCAGTCTATAGTTCATGCTCTTCCAATTGATCGTCCGGTGATCGGAAAAATAATGCTGATTGGTCAATTCGTACCACGTGATACTAATGTGTATGAAAAACTTCTTGAAGTTTAAAAACTGCTTAAATCTTTGTAAAAGACACTTTTGTGCATTTAAATTATGCGCTATTTAGCCTCCAAAGTCTCTTGGAAACTGGGATCTAACTTACCGCATTCACGCATCCAGTGTGACGTCACAGAGGGTGCCACGAAAATGTCCTGCTGCCGCTCGGTTCAGTTTTTTGGTTGAATGAAAATGTTGAGCAACACAAATTATTCAGCAACGTTGGACTATTTGTGCAACTCATCATATTGGACCCTCTTTTTCTCTTTGTCCGCCCTGTTGACTGTAAATGAGGGTTCACAGTGTTACGTCACAGACAGGTGTCACATGATGCTTTGGCTGCACGATGCACGGGACACTTCCAAGGAAAAGTCGTTTTTTTTTTATACGTGTTGAACTATTAAATTGGGGGAAACAATTTTCGTGTCACATGCACTTGAAGTAGCTGGTTTATTCTGTCTGCCTGCAATGCTTACAAAATTCACTTACAGTACCGCCTGAAAGTATTGACCCCTTTTCCGCGTCTTTGCCGCGTGACCTCCTCGCGACTTTTCCTCGGTATTCCCGCGGCAGGCCGCTTTTTTGCCGAGGGAACTTTTCGGTCACGCTCCAAAGTTGCCGCGGGAAAGTTAACCGAGGTAAAACCGAGGTAATAAAATACCGCGGTCGAGTTTGAATAGGCGTTTGTTTCCTTTGTGTTTCAAGTGACAAAGTAGCACTTAAAAGTATCGGCAGGAAATCTTGAACAGGAAGGACAGACATGGCCGCTACACATAGATCTATCAGCTTTTTTGATACATGGGCAGAAATGATTCTGTTGTTAGAATCCGACCATACATAGAAATGTTTGGAGAAATATTTTGATTGTAAATTATTTTGGTATTAGCGATTGTCGCGACTATTTTGAATCGAATCTTCGAAGCGCATTTATGCTCGGCGCGCTCGCGTGGAGTTCGACTTCAAAGTTTTATTCATTTACAGTGTGTGCTGACCTGTGGAATGTGACCTGTAAACAGATCTGTTGGCATCTTGATGGGAAGAAAGAAAGGAAAGAATATTTCGGCATGTTTTGTGACGCTCAGAGCACGAATATGAAATTTACATGTTATGCTGCTCAGAGCACGAATAGCAATTTACATGTTATGCTACTCAGAGCACGAATAGCAATTTACATGTTATGTCTCAATGTCCGGCAACCGGACAAGAATTTTGAATTAAGCTTATCACAGATCCAAAACGTTGTTAGATTGACTCGAAGTTATTTAGAACTAAGATATTAAGGGAAGCGAACAAATTACCAAGAAATTCTAAGTAAGGCAGGCCGAGATTTCAAAGAACAAATCCAGTTCAATTGGTCGTTCGTGCGTATCGGCGTTTTATGCAAATTCGAGCACGGCACGTGACGACAACGTGACGAAAACGAAGACCCAAAAACGAAGACCGAAGACCGAAGACCCTGTGGTCTAAAACGAAGACCCACTGGTCTAAAACGAAGACCCACTGGTCTAAAACGAAGACCCTCTGGTCTAAGACGAAGACCCACTGGTCTAAAACGAGGACCCTGTCAACTGTGTGTGACTTGCAAAGCTACATGGATAATCTTCTACAATCAAATACAGCACATGCAATGTCCCCGGGAAAATTTGTAGTGTGACAGTGTAAAAACGAACAACAGCAGTATAGAACTGTTGCGGTTTTGATATATGTAAAAAGTGTCATACACCAAACTTGAAAACTACATTTTAGTCTCATCACACAAACAAACAAGAGGCTACAATTAGCCTAAACTCATGCCTGCAAAACTATATTGTATATCCCTAAGTTGGCGGGCAACAGGAGAAAAAGAGAAGTCTGTCTGTCCCCCTTTACATCGGACACATTGCGCTTATATTTGTTTGTACCTTGTCAACATATATCCCTTTAAAACTTCCGAATTGCTTTACAGGTCAACCATTGATAACAATAGTAATATTGTAAAAACTAAAAAAAAAAAAAAAAAAACAGACAAAGCAATATAAAGGGAAACGAAAACAACACTCATATAAGTTGCCTCCAGAGCAGTTCGCCGTGAACCTGGGTTTATCTGTTTACAAAGCGATTACGATGACCGCTACGCTACGTTTCCATGGTATAGCTAATGAGGAGAATATAGTTTATTAGTTTGCAAAATATCTAATCCGACGTTGTTTACATCATTCTGCTGAGCGTTTGAGAAAGAAAACGCTTATGGAACGGTTTAAGATTCGAGATACGAACAGACAAACGACCGAAATTACTCATCGAAGCATATCTTGCAGAAATAAATGAAAAAGAATCGAAGGTTTGCTTTGAAAACATCTCAGATCTTAGTTGAGACTTTCGTGCAGTTTCCCACGGCCTGCGACATTTTTTGCACGAAAGGTGACTCAAGTCAGGTCAAGTCACGTGCGCTGCACATGAAGATGTTTGAAGAAAGGTTTCTTCTCGTCTTGGTCAATGACATGTAACATTTTCTTGACAACCACTGTTTTGACATTTCCCTCAATTCCATATGCTGTGATGTACCCATCGACAAAAGCACCTTGACCGAGCCGCTTTTTAACTTGCAGAGCGTTACAATCAAAGACTTTTATGCTTTCTTAAGAATTGGGGGAGCTTGAAATGCCGAAAAAACGACATTCTCAACGCAGGGATGCATGTGAGAGTGATAATGTAATTTTCCCGGGAAAATTACATTCTTCTAGCACGTCCTCATCGTAATTTGTTCATATGCATTTGAAAAATAGAATATTGGTGACGACAAAATATACTAAAATCGTGACTAAAACATATATTTCTATACTGTGGGAATTTAATTGCGTTACACAATTTGTTGTACCGACTGAGATAAAGTAACTGTCAAGGTCGGCACACACGAGGGGACTAGTCCCTGCGACTAGTCCCTGCAACAAGTCGCGGGGACAAGTCCCATCGTGTGAATTAGCCATTTTTTGCCACAAAATCTAGTCGCAGGGACTAAAATTTGGTCCCTGCAACTAGTCCCACGAATTCAAACTGGTTTGAATTTTTTGGACAAGTCCCTGCGACTTGTTCCTCAAAACGCTTCGTGTGAACTGTTCGTGGACTAGTCCCTGCGACTAGTCCCTTCGTGTAAACTCTTCAGGGGACTTGTTGCAGGGACAAGTCGCACAGTAATTTTTAAAGAGTTATTTTAACTCCAAAAGTGGAGTTAAAATTTTAGGTTAAATATAACCCCTTTTTGGGGGTTATTTTAACTCCCTTTTTTAACTCCTTTTTAAGGGTTATAATGACTCCAGTGTGGGAGTCACTTTAACTCTGCAAAAGGATACAATCAAAAACATTTGTTTCCTGCTCCGGAAACATAATAAAAGTTAAAAGTTTTACAAACTCGGAGCTAAAAGTTAAAACTTATGAAATATTTCGTCGGTTTTTTTCAACCGGACTTCATCAGTCAATGATATGAATGTTAAAAAGATGAATTTTAAAAAGGGATTTTAACGCCTCTTGGGGGTTAGAATTGTGTCATAGATAGCTGCTAATTCGTAACCATTGTCT
The DNA here is from genome assembly GCA_016490735.1 of Pachyseris speciosa. Classification (NCBI taxonomy): domain Eukaryota; kingdom Metazoa; phylum Cnidaria; class Anthozoa; order Scleractinia; family Pachyseridae; genus Pachyseris; species Pachyseris speciosa. The sequence goes on from JAEMWC010000786.1 coordinate 271,329, forward strand.
CTGTTTAACGCCGGTTTCGTAAGTTTAATTTGAATAGCTTCTTTTATCCTGCGTCAATCTCAAGAAATGCGGTACTGTGTACCAGATCCATTGTGAGAAGTGTAACAAGGAGTACGTTGGCGAAACGGCCCGCTCTCTGGAAATCAGAGTGAAAGAACACCAATCAAGAAGTTCATCAGCTATTCACGAGCATTGTCGCCTGGAGGGCCACTCGGTGGACCCAAATAAGACAAAAGTACTATCAACCGAAGGTAACACCTTCAAACGCAGGATAAAATAAGCTATTCAAATTAAACTTACGAAACCGGCGTTAAACAGAGACAATGGTTACGAATTAGCAGCTATCTATGACACAATTCTAACCCCCAAGAGGCGTTAAAACCCCTTTTTAAAATTCATCTTTTTAACATTCATATCATTGACTGATGAAGTCCGGTTGAAAAAAACCGACGAAATATTTCATAAGTTTTAACTTTTAGCTCCGAGTTTGTAAAACTTTTAACTTTTATTATGCAAAAGGAGTTATTTAAACTCCATAAGGGAGTTACTGTAACTCCAAATGTGGAGTTAAAATGTTAGGTTAAATATAACTCCTTTTTGGGGGTCATTTTAACTCCAATTCTGGAGTTGTATTAGCTCCAACAAGGGAGTCATTTTAACTCTGCCCCATAAAAGAGTAGAGTTATTTCAACTCCATAATCAGGGTTATAGTCACTCCAGCATTAGAGGTAAAGTAACTCCAGCACAGTCACCCTATGTAGTTTTAAGATGAAAACAAAAGATCACACAAATTGACTGTAACATGTTTAATTCAATCAGATTTCATTTTCTTATCTGAACACCAGTTTCTTGCATACTATGTATTATCATTGACATTTGAAATGTAAATTTCAATGATTATATTGATAAATAAAGAATGTGCAAGTATGCATGATTAAAACATTTAAACACGACAATCTTTCCAGGTATGAAAGTCAAATTTGAGGAACATTTGAATTTAAACGACTATACAACAAAATTCAATCTGTTTGTTTGAACACAACTCTATCCTTTCTTTAAAAAATATAACTGGCTTATAATTAAATTTTCATAAGGTTCTATCAGGAACAAGATACACATGGTATGTGTACATTAAAAACATTTTAAACTTTGTTTTTGGCTGAAGCCTTAACAGAACACTATCACATAAGCACATTTGTCAGTTACTCAAATTTAAACTTGAAAAATTCAGTTTGATGTGCCAAATTTAAATTGGCATGGACAAGTTGGCAATGGTTATAGTAAAAAGTTCAGAAACTCTGGGCAAACATGAATATTTGATTCCTTTAAGAGAGGAAAAAAGAATTGTTAAATGTTTTGAAGTCAACTCATGACAGTGGCCCCTTAAAGAAACATTGAAATTACATGTATGAGAGGGCAGAGGTGAACTTGTTCACTGCCACTCTCTTTGTTGCTTCTTGGCATCTATCTTCACAAAATAGAAATACATTGCCACACTCGGTGGGTTATATAATTATTTAAATATTTAACAAGCCACATGAAGCCCCACTACAATGCCACGTTGCTTGTCCTCAGAGAAATCACTTCAATTCCCTCCAATGCAATACACAGCAGGGCCCAGTTGTTCAAAGCACGATTAAGCTATGTAATCACGGGTTAGAGCAAACTTTGAGTACAGTCTAAATTGTAAATACTGGTAATGTTCAACAAAACATTTCAAAAAGACTTTCATCCTTAAGTTTTGACTGGAATTTAACTTTACTTTAAGCGTACAATTTGATTTACAAAACTTTCTCAACGAGTGAGATTAAGACTTCAGTTAACTCTTAATCCTGGGTTAGCATTAATCGTCTTTCGAACAACCGGGGCCAGGTCCTTAAGTCACCAATGCCTATAATCCTGGAGAGCTTTGGTGTTCCTTGTTTCCACATCAATGGACTCTACATACATCCTACAAAAAGAATGTATTCAGTACTTGAGTATCTAGACATCAGTTTCAGCATGATTATCTTTTTATGCAAATGTATGCATTGTAAACCCCAGATATGAAATTTAAAAGTTGTCATTATTCCCCACTGTTGCATGGTCTACCTGAGGCAGCCATTATTAGTGGTCGTCATGCAACAGTGCTCCCTTAGTGTTGTGTCAACCACTAATAATGGTTGTTTGGGAGACTGCACTGTCAGAGTCACTGGTACGTAGATGTTATGATGCAAACAAACAAAACTGCCATGTCCATTTCAGCGAAAAAGCAACTCAAATATATAATCTGCTTGAAGTTACAGTATATGATCACCCATGATTATTATTTTAGAGGAAACATTTACTATTATCCTAAATAGTTGCCAAAGAACTGATCAAACTCAGCCTTCATGTTAAAAGAAAGGAAATATACACATTTAACTATACAAGCTTCTGCCTCATATATCAAAAAGACTACAACTTGTAGTTTGTTCTGTGTGATATGAATGAAGTTGCATGCGATTACAAGTACATCTTGAATGTGAGGTGCTACTAACATAAAAAACACCTAGTCAAACACTCAAATAAATAAATCTCACACAGCCAAATGGCCCTGAATAAAGTGAATAATAATAACAATAACAGCAGCAACAACAACAACATTGCAATTAATTCACTTGTGGCTGTGTTTAACAGGGTTGACTGTCCAAATTTAGCAACACCCAAATAAAAATATTTCAATTCCTGCATCCTGAGAAATATTTCCTGCACAGCAAGAAACAAGGTATACAACATTTTCCTTCATTAATATTCTTTGGAACAAATAGCCATGTTTGCCATCTAACCAACAAGCACAGCATTTGTAGTTGAATTATGAAAGGTTCATTTCTTTGCCCTTTTGGATTTGTGGCAGACTTTCTTCAAATTAAGATGTATGCTTAAATACTTTGTACATGATCATGTAGCCAATAATTGCCACTGTCTAAAAACTTACCTCGTCATTTATAAGATTATCAATGGACTCTTGCTTATATTAACTGCAGACTGTATTGAGAAATCTTGCTAACTCTTCATCCATGGTTACCTAAGACAAATAACACAAATAACAAGTTTATTTTCCTCCGTTAGCAATGCAACACTTTGATAAGTTAACAGACATTAACATACATGAAAACTTTTGAAAATAAATGTTCATTTCTTGTTCGGACGCCATACTATTATAAATTCAGTTAAACTTCAAACTATTTAGTTAAGTTGAGACTGAATAATCGTCTTTAGAACGGATAGAGATGGATTACAACGTGAACGCTTCGAAGTTTTGTGCTTGTATTTTGCTACAAAAACTGACTCAATAACTCGTTGTGGTTTGCTGTTTCTGCGAAAATTCACTTGCATTAATATATTTCTCTCGGTCTTCGATCGAGGAGCATGCACTGAATGAAGGCATTTAATCGTGATTTTCGGAAAGGTTTACGGGAGCAAAATCACAACCGTTAAGCTAACACGTTACATGCAGCATTCACCACCGCCTCCTTTGTCAGTATTCTTACAAATAAACTGTTAAAGCGAGACAAATCGACTAAAAAGAAACACAAGTCTCTAAAACACTTACCTGATAGAGTTTCTTGCGTACTTAAAGATCCAAAAATGAAGATAAATGCACGCCGATTCAATGCAATTTTCAATACCAACCGCCACTGGCGCAAACCTTTGAACGCGAGATCGCTCACGTGTTACATCACGTGTTCTTATCATTTTCTTGTAGGGTAGGGAGCGTGACCAGTGATAAGAGAGTGACCTTTCGTGATTACATTGTACTGCCAATATTTCATCCATTTATCCTTCGATCCGTAGGATTATTTTTCTCGAACTTTCCCTTCTTCTCAAACCTGTATTCCCTAGATACAAGGGAAGGGAAGGAAAGCTTCAGAAGCTTACCGGGGTGGGGAAGGAAGAGATAAACAGCATGACCTTTGGGAAGCCGCTTTTTCCACCGAAAACGATGCATTACAAAAGCTCTTTTGTTTCAGCGAGCCAATAGTGAATTGCAAAAGGGGACGAATATGGCATACCACTGCAACGTTTTTGTCATGCGAGTGGTCCAAGCTTTCATGTTCTCTATCCCACGAGCCTTTGAACAGAGTTGAAAATAACAACAGTAAAGTAATGACTGTTTAGTTTCAGTTATGCCAGCTCCTATAAATGCATTAATGACTCTAAACGAGGAGTTATATCCACTCCCTTTGCAGAGGTAAAGTAACTCTATGAAAATAATTCCCCAAATAGAGTTGTTTTAACTCTTCTTGGAGAGTTGCGATCACTCCATAATTACTCCCTAAGGGGAGTTATACTAACCCCTTAAAAATGACTCCACAAAAGGAGTTTATTTAACTCCACAAACGAGTTAATTTAACTCCACAGGGAGTTAACTTTAACTCCAATTCAGAGTTACAATAACTCCCACAATGTAACTCCAATTTAGGAGTTAAATTTACTCCCCAGTTGAAGAGAAAACTCTTTTGCTGGAGTTAAAATAACTCTTTTTGGAGTTAAAGTAACTCCGAACAAAAATAACTCCACCTTTAGGAGTTAGTTTAACCCCACTTCAGGAGTTAAAATAACTCTTTGAAAATTACTGTGTAGGGGACGTAGTCCCCGGTGTGGTGGTCTATCTCTACTAGAATATGGTTACGGGGAAGGGATTTGCAGTTACGGGCCCACAGTAATTGGCGCACGCTGTTGTAGTGTCCCTGCCAGGTCTCTGGCGAAGCTAATAAAATAAAATAAAAAAATAAAAATAGTACCGTAAGATTTTTTTTGCCAATGCTGTTCGGGGCATTTGCGCGATCTTAGTCATAAGGTTTGCCGTACTGTGCAGCCAGTTTTTTGTCAGTAGAAAGTTAGAGCAAGACTTAAGGCCAAAGGAGGCCAAGTCGTCTCTTGTTAATCAGCTGTGCGTTGTTTATAATTTTTCATGTGTGATCTGTGCGATACAGATTGTGGCGGTTGCACAAACCGACACCTTTTCCAACGCGTTGCCTAGCACAAATTTATTTACAGTCTTCTACATTTCTTAAGGCCGCGCAGGGCACTTACACTCATTACGTATGTAATTACGTAATTACGTATGAACCGTGCGACTGATTCCGACGATACACGGAATATTCGTGAGAAAAGGTTTACTTTCCAAATTTATTCTAAATTTATTCAATACATTGTGTGTTCGGCGTATTGCTAATTGCACGTGTGATTGAAATCTCGAAGTATGAACTTCTTGCGCATTTTTTTGAATACATTGGCGGACTCGTTCGATCTTCGGAGAAGGAAAATACCGCAATTTTTGTGTCCGAGTTTTCGTCACGGATATAGAACTTCAGTGACTGATACCGCCAGGGAGATCAACTTAGTATGCTGTACTGTAATGTGACAGAAGCAAAACTGCAAAACAAACTTTACAAAGAAGATCAGACCCCTCAAAGTTTTACTCCTATGGAAGCCAACAACTTTCAATGAGTCTTGAAAATGAGATAGCTGCGTCCGGCGGCATGCTCCTCCGGGAAATTACTAAGGGCCTGTTCACACTGCGGTGGCGGACCCCGGGAAGGTGAGTTACCCCACCTTCCCGTGGTCAAAAAACGCTAGCCTTTACATGCAACCCCGGGGCGCTGGGGTGAGGTTTAATATGCTATCGCGTGGTCGCTGAGAACGTATATCAACAAAGAATTCAGAGACAATTGCCCGGATGAACATCACCCCACCCTACCTCCAGCATTTATAGGAGAAAACTCGCCCTAACAAAGCGGATTACCCACTCTGGCTGACCGGGCAACCCGCCTCGGTGAGGTCCCCACTTCAAATGTGAACGCGATCGAGAAATAAAGAGAGATTGTATGGAGAGATTGGGAACCCCACGGAGGCGGGGTTCCTCACCTTCCTGGGGTCCCCACCTCCATGTGAACAGGCCTTAAGACTATATTTTGTGCCTTTCGAAGGTCGTTACATAGAAAATTAGACAGTCAAGATCAAACGTATATATTCAAAATTTTGCAAATACTGAAATTCTCTGAAATTTACTTTTCGTAAAAGTTGGAACACATATATTCTTATAAAATAGGCCTACTTCCTAATGTATTCAAAGGAATGTTTTTAATGACAAATCAAGTTCATTCCTATAACACCAGAAATTCAAACACTTTCCACTTATTTCCTGCAAGAACAAATAGAAGACTTTTTGGTAAGAGATTTCAGGGTCCTAAAGTTTTCAGTTTATTAAGAGGGCAATATACCTGACTCCGATGCTACATTTTTGTCACTTTTTTTTACCTTTAAACTTTATTATCTTCTCGAGATTTCATGCCATCCAAAAAACCCACCATAGTTTTGTAGCACATAACCCTTAACCCCATATCTCAGAATTTTTTGGGTGATTTTTACAGTGTTTGAGAGGAAGAAGAGAAGGTGGGAGGGAAGAGTGATTGTGAAGGATGGTGAGAAAAGTGAAGATTTTAAGGTGATTAAAAATTAAATTTGGAGGTTAAAAATAAATGGACAAACACTAAACAGTTCGTCCTCAACCTGACATGTACCCATCTTGTAACGGACTGTCTGAGTGTTTGTGTATGCCTTATTTCCCTTTTAAATTCCTTCATCAAATCTCTTTTGATTTCATCAACATCCAGGTATAACGCCCCCAAATAAAAATCAACATTTCTTCTTAGCTAAATCACCACTTGTAAATAATACTTGTTTTTTGCTGCTTTTTGCCTGTTTTGTTTTGCTTGCTTTTTATCCTAATTATGTTTCAGTATGATTTCGCCGCCTATTTATTCGTTATATTTAGCCTTAGGTTCATGAGGCAGCTCATATGGTAAGCCCCCAGGAAAATACCTTGAATTAATTTACTTACAATTTATGTCTCTTTATCCCTAATTTTTGTAATATATTGAATGTCTGTATGTATTTATTATTTATTTTTTACAGGAAATAAATAAACTGAAACTGAAACGTAAAACGAAAATACTTAAGAAAAATATCTTGGCCGAAATGGATTTTGGGCTTTATCTTTGAGTAGTGTCCCAAGCTCAAGCCTCCTTGAACGCTTCTGGGTAAACAAGTCTACCACTTCGCCCAGATTGATGTCTGTATCGTAGTGAATGTGTATTAAGCAAGCAAAGAGAGCTTTCCTTGAGCTATGCTTGCTCTATTGTAAGTGTGGAGCCGTCTTACAACTCCTCTGTCAGTTTCACTTTCGCAGCTGATGGCTGGAATATAAAAATTGTAAAACAAGTTCAAATCCCTTAAGACTTTTGCAGTGGTATTGGGTCTTCCTTCTTTTGGCTTCGAGCTGTATCCCAAATAGTCATCCAGCAATTTAATAGTATCGACATAGCAGGGGGTCGCATAACGGACATAAAATTATCCTGTTCCAGGCGTTCAGATAGTAAACGGAGCGCGATAGTACCGGCAGAGAGAGGCGAAAATAAAGGCGGCGAAAAATGGAAGGGGGCCTGGGACGGGAGGCGGGAAGGAACGCCCTTAAAACTTTCTTTAAAAAGGTCTTACCGTCTACTTGACCACCTGATTGACAACCAAACACCACAAACCACCCCAGCGTGAAAGGTCAAATGTCAATTTTCAACGTACGCGCTCCCAAGAAAAAGATATTCAGATCTCGCAAGCTGCAAATAGCCGCGGAATGGCCTTCTTTCAGCAGAGTGTGGTAGCTCTTCTTGTCACAGGTTATTCCGAGGCCGATTTGGACGTAAACACCGCACGAATCGTTCAAGCCACGTGAGAAATGAACCGACCAACAATAGATATCAGAGATATTTCAAATGAGGTCACACTCAGGCTACGGTTGGATGATTACAATATTCAAATTAATTTGAAAGTTTGATACGAATAAATATATATATCTAATGCAATCCATTCGCAATTAATAAAAATTATTCTCGAATGATAGGCGACACTCGCTGAGTATTTTGAACCATAAAGTGCTGAGGAAACAAAGTTATTTGCGTGTCTCCTTCCTGAAGTTCTTTTTCCATTCCTTTGACAAAGAGCTCTGAGGGATTTCCGTACACGATTTCACAACTTCCACCCTTCGCTGGGAGGATCGCGAAAACATCTCTCCCAGCGACAAGATTCTGCAAGCAATCTACCTGCTCTTCGCAAAGCGAAACAATGTGTGGAAAGTTCTTCAGCACGTTGTTTATGACCATTTGGAACTTTGCGTAAGATGTTTTACCTGATCCGCCATGATCGCGCTTTGTGTTGACAGCAACTGTCAAAATTGACCAATCATAGGGTATACTAGATTACGGTATACCGGCAAGACCTTTTTACTTGGGCTTCCCAAAGGGAGACCAAGGTTTAAAATGCCCTTTGTTCTTTTTTTCTGCGTTCAGTAACAAATCGCCGTCTGGGTCCTAAAACGCATGCGTCCCTTCTTATTGTCTCTGCGCATGCGGATGATTAAAGAGCACGCACATGGTTTAAAAAAAATGGTGGATTTATATCAAGCGTCGTCCTTGAAAGTGAAGCACGAACACTATGATTTCTTCTCCGCTCAAATCATGTACAAATGCACACACCGTTTGCGGCAGACCTACACTAAACCTTTATTAGTTTCTAAAATTTATTACTTAATTGGTCAGTGTAAAACGCAGACTACAGACAGGGCGTAAACAACGGACAGAGGATAAAATTTAGACCAGGAATATACAATGCTTACAAGCTTGTACTATGCTAGAGCTGTAAAATAATCAACAAAAACAACTTTCTGGCGTTTATAGCTGGATATGCCAGGAAAGAAGCCCAAGCTTACGCAGATATACGTCTTGTTAAAGAAAGTTTTACAGGCGTTCCTTCCTGCCTCCCATCCCAAGCCCTTCTCCATTTTTCGCCGCTTTATTTTCGCCTCTCTCTGCCGGTACTATCGCGCTCCGTTTACTATTCTGAACGCCTGGAACAGGCTAACATAAAATGAAAACGGTTCATTAAATTAGGTTTCATTTCAAACTACACAACAAGCGTGTTGGGACGCAGGTGCTACAGTTACTTTGCTTTTACCTTTTTTTTTTTTTTTTTTTTTTTTTTTTTTTGTAATAACTTACTTTCTTTTTAATCGCCGGTATCTAGTAAACGGACTTTGGTGGCCCGTGGGACCTAATCAGGCATATCTCCTAATCTATGTATTTTGCAATCGAAAAATGGCCAAAAAGCTATCCTATTAAAAGCTCCATCAAAAATCAATAATTTGGGGAGCTTAGAAGTGAATTCAGAGATTCGATTGAAATCTTGCAGCAATCAGTCACCTGTGAACTGCTTTGACTGTAAAATGGCTACTCAGTGGTGTAAAAGGTACTGGTGCCGTCCGAAAAGAAAACGAGTACGAGTGTTTCATCAGGGGTTCCCAACACCGAAAGATAGATGGCACCCTCATGAAAACCGAAGAACAAGGTTTTGATATGGCTTCTCAAACAGGCATAAAAATACAATGTAATATGTCGAATATATCCTCTGTACAATTAGAACCAATTGTTTTAAAGAGTAACAGCGCGTACATTCGTTTGCATTTTCATGCACAACTCTTTGCCTGCACACATTTTGTGAGTTGTTTGTTTCGCGTCGGCAGTCATCCATTGTAGCTGACACATACAGTAATCGCGGAGATGAACGAAGGAGCGAGTCGTTTTCGTCCGCCGTTCCAGCTTCCACAAAATACAACAAATGGGCTTTGAACATGTTAGATCATATCCTGGCGGTCTTTACAAAGATTATGCCTTGGCAGTACTGAAGATGAATCCTGCAAATTGTGAAATATCGTAAATGGTGCCGTATCTCTTAACTGCTAGTTCACGAAGTTTACAAATCATGATGTAAAACTTTTTGTAAATGAAAAAAAATTAACTAGCACTGTATAGCTAATAGTAAATAATGCTCTTGTGTTTAATTTGCTTTGTTTTTATGCGTGAATTTTGATACCCAATGAAAACCCAGATGAAAACGTAAACCACGCTTGGTTTGGATATATGATCCAAAACACGTTTGATTCTCAACTGGGTTTTCATTGGGTATCAAACTCATGCTAGTGATGAATGTAGCCGCTTTTTATTGGCAATAGAAATTATGAATTTTTAATTAGTTTGAGAAGAACGTCGTGAACAATTGCCACTTGATCCTAGAATTACTGATTCGATACGATTTCAGTAAGCGTTGAAGATTCTGAAGATTTTAGCACTGTATTGAAACAATACTATAATGTAAAGAGGGACATGATTGCTGTGATGGAAAGCCTCGGTGTTCTCGAGGAAGAACTACGAGAGTAAATGTTATTTTATTGTATGGTTTATAGAGCAAAAGACGGAAAAACCATTTTCCAGCTTGATAAATTCGGATTGACAGACATCTGGCTAAAACAAACGAAGATCATAACCTAGAAAATAATATTGCTTGCTAACAATTTAGGTCGACTTCAGTTTCAGTTTCAGTTTATTTTTGCCACTTATCGTTATTTAAAATTACAAGATAAATATGTGTTTAACTACAAGAGATGTTAAATAATCGATAAGAGAAAAGCATTAGGCGAGGATGCCCATATAGAAATCATTAGGGCTTATTCGGGCTACAGGCACCTCAAGAAAATACAACTATAAAATGATAATTTAGGCGTGTCTTAATTAATTTGTAAGCACATTTAGGTTAAAAAGCAAGAACACAAACAAACAAACGAAATGGACAAAATAAGGGGAAGTCAGTTCAGGAGGAAAGTTTTTAATTTAGACTATTATTAGACATTATCAAAACCCGTAGCTGCCCCAGCACGCAACGAACTGCATAAATTGATAACTTCTTGTTCGGAAGTCTCTTCAAAGAATAAAGAATTCACAAAATTTCCAGAAAGAAAGGAACGATAAGACTTGCGGTGACTATTTCTTTCTCATTTTCTTTAACCATCGGTCTTGGTTTTAATACGAACTACAGTCGCTTGCCAGAAGTGTACGGGATGTCTCTTCACTGAAGGATTATATATGGTGCGCTGGGTCAGTTTCTCCACGGTCTTTGCTTTTGCCGACAATGATTTTATAGGAAAGTTGCATTGGCACGAATCAGTCTGGCGCTATCTCGATGGCATAAGAACGAAAGACAAACTGGCGAAAGCCATTTTCTGAGGAAACAGACCTAAAAAGCTCGCGTTCGCTTTCCCTTGTTGCGGTGAAATACTACATCGGAAAGAATTGCGCATTCATTTTCCGTTTGGCAATTGACTTACCGTAAATTGCAGCCTCTTGTCAAGGCATACTTAGCGCGAACAAAATTTAAAGGTTATTCTTCTTGTCCATCTTGAAAAGTAAAAGAGTGTTATTTAACATTCTTTTTGCAAAATTAGGTCTTGATTACGATCACAAAAAACGTGCTATTTTCATTTTCCTACCAAATATATACACTAGGGATGATATCTTAAAGGGCATATACCATGCCGAGTATTATGTTTTATATGCGTTGTTTGGGAAACTAACTGGAACCAGCATCATGATTACTTACGCTGTTGTTTAACTGAGAAAATCATTTAACAAATAAGGACTCTGGAATTCGCATGTGATTACTTTGATCAATGTCACCAAAGCATTCAATATAAAAAGTGAAAACGGTTAATTAATACAGTGTTGCGACTATTCGTTTTTAGGTACTTGAGTGAAAACCAGTTAACAGAGCTACCCAGAGGTGTCTTTGATCACAATAAAGAGCTGCGGGAGCTGTAAGTGCTTCTTTTGTTCAGTGACGATCACCATTATCGCGGTAAGAACGACATGGTGAAGACACGCAGGAAACTGTGCAAATTTGGGGACAACTGATAGACATTTTTGACAAACCCACTTTAGCTTTCTCTTTTGGAAATTTACGTGTTGGTGATAAAATTTATTCGAGTCTGGTAAAGCTACATGTAATGCTGTTGGTTAATATAGTGTCGCTCCGAAAAGTTGCAAACGAGCGGATTAATTGCGGCTCTCGTCTTAATTTGTTGGTAGCTGTGAAACAATTCTTAGCACCAAATTGTGTAAAGTCCAAAGTGGTTCAGTCAGCTTTGATCCAATATTAAAAATGCTCGTTTGAAAAATACTCTCAACAATCCTGCATGGTTCTCGCCATGTTTATTGGTTTCTACGAAGTTCGCAGTATCTGCGTGCTTGCCATTTGGTGGAATATACAACTTAATAATTATACTACAATTTGTTCGAACACTTCTGGGTTTCAGTATTATAAGCACAATATCCTGTTTGTCAGTAATGGTTTCCCTTTTTCGTGACAGTCTAGTGCATGCGCTAAACAATCACAAATGATTAAACCTTTCTATGACCACCATTATGAGTTGCCACACCAGAAATGTCACGTTATATGGCATCGGTACGTACAACACGATCTATTCATAGCCGTCTTTGGCTCCTGGGTATTAGTATGTGTGAATCGCGAAATATATTTTGATTTAACTTTCAAATGCCTTCACTTGATCAATTATGACGAGCTGGTGAAGATGCAAGTGCCACATCTTCTCATCAACCCTCAACGCTTTCTCTCGGAACGATTCATTGATGATGGTGACAGCAAAAGGTTTTGTATACATGAATTTGGCGAGAGAATAAAACACGCATAAAGAAGAAGGGTCATATGCTTCATAACTGGAGTCTTTTTGTCATGTATGGTGAAAACTCTCTATCGGAAGGTCAAGCGGCATCTCTGAATGAAACCGTCTGACCTCAGCTGACTCCTGAAAATTTTAACCAGTTTTTATCATGCAACTTAATTCGCACTGTTATGGTCACGCCTTTTCCCGAAAAACGCTATGCGGAGAAAGTAGAATATAGTAAAATTGTACAACAGGAAAAAGAAACTGAATTAACGCCAGATTTTTTCGGGGAGATGAGTATAAAACACTGCTATCTTTTATTTCAAAATTTCAAGTCTCATGTCCATAAAGCCTTATAGTCTGCTAGCACTTCCTTTCTGGATAGTGGGGGAAAATAAGTAATGTTAGGAGACAAGTGAGCATAATTTGTACCGCCGGAGATATTCATTAAAATCTCACATTGTGAGGGAAATAAACCCTCTAAGCTTGTCAAGATTTTACAACGAGGTACTGTATCAGAGATTCAAATGCAGTTTTGTTACCGCCAGAATACAGCTCAGGCAATTACACAAAGCGAAAATCACGTCATAGTTTCCTTAGAAATTACCAAGATAACGCTTTTGCTGACATTACGTGCCACTGTCAGTGGAACCGCTGTTAGACCAACCCAAAAATCCCCGTTCGTTAGTAAAAGTCTTTTTCGTTTACTAGACGTTTAAATAAAAGAGAACTCGTGATAATAAGGAATATGAATCAAAGAAGCGTGGCACTTGTATTACAATTTACGCATGACCAAGGCCTGATTCAGACACCGGAATTTTCATGAGCCGAACCTAATGCATTCAATTAAGTACATAAAAAATTGGGCATCTGAATCAATTGAGAACACCTACTTTAATTTGGATCGGCTCAGCCGTTGTTTTCACCTGGATGAGGCGGAAATACCGACTCAGTGCAACGGCTTTCATTCAGACGCCGAACTATTCAAGTGCCAAATCTCATGCATAAATTATTATGTTGGATATACTTAAGAAGTTTTCCTCAGAGCTGGAACTGGAACTGGAACTGTATAAGGAACGCCCGTGGAACGGAAAAGTAAGTTCTACGTCTGAATAAACAAGAGGGATTTCGTTTATTTGTGTCGGTCCAAATTCGAACTAAGTTCGGCTCATGTAAAGATCGGTGTATGAATCCGGCCTAAGTCTTTGTAGGGTCAGATTTACCTGTGCTATCGTTAGGCTTATCCCAGATATAAATTATCAAAAGCAAGTACTAGTTCTTCCTCTTCTGTACATCTTTCGTTTTTTTTTTTCATTTGGCCGTTTTAACGATCGCAATTTTAATTGTAAACTATGGGCGTTGGATGGTTGGTTGCATAGTGTGTTTTGACTTCAAATGAAGTCCATTTTGTTTCTTAAGCTGATAACTTCACTGCATAATTTTCAAAACCTTTGAAACTCCCATCTGGAATGGAAAACAAAAGAGCTTAATGGGCCCGGTAATTCCGGGAGCTTCGAGAAACGAGCCCGAGATGCTTTAAAAAATTAAAAAGGGTTCGATTATCCGACTAAAACTTCCGTTGAATAACATATTATTTTCGCAAAGAGTCGAATTATTTCCTCGGTCCCCTTTAACTGATACGAATTTTCCCTTTTGAGGGCCTCTGGGCTAGATACCTTTTCCCTCTTCTCATTCCGCTTCTCCACCCTCGCCGCTAGTCTAACAACACTCTTTAAATCGAAAGGCTATTAAAGATTTTGACTGAATCGCGAAGACAGGTGCAAGTCAACATGAAGTGGAATTTGGTCATGGGAATATTTACCCCTCGGACATGTAAGGCGTGGTTGCTATGCGCCCCTCCCTCTTTTTTGTTTGTTTGTTTTTTTATTTTTTCAAGATAATTTTTTTCCGGAAGCCTCTCCATTTCAGAAACTCTTTATTTATCTTCGAGACGTGTTTTCTGTGAATTTGGTGAAAATCGCCTCATAGATATAAGAAGTATTAAATGCCAAGTGAGGTGTGGTTTTACGGTTGATATGAACTTCGAATAAATTAAGTTGAAAAGGGAAGTTCAGTACACCTATTTATTATTTATTTTCCTTGCCTTAGTTTTCTATTTGCCTTTCAAGTTCGATAGCTGCTGTTCTTTCGACATACAAGCCAAAATTGAAAAGTGAAAAATCTAAAAAAAATCCTCCCAGGTTGGAAGATGTCACACGGTCCCAGCGGCGCTATTCGCATACGTATCACATATTATTGAAATCATTTAGTAGATGACACAACAGACTATCTATTAAAGTGAAAAGCTTTCTTGTTTCGAAACAACGCAAGTGGATATTCTACGGCTTGTTTGTTGTCAAAGCGGTTGTCATGGATGGTCAGTGACTACAACTGCTCTGTTAGCAGCTGCGGGCTTCTTTTCGCCTCTGCTTTAGTAGCGTTAATAACTGCGACGATCGTTTACATCTTCTACCATTTTTATTCTTGGCTTCTACTTCCCTGCTCGATATATACTAGTTGTATCTCTCAATACAGCTGACCCTATCCAGTCATCGTGACGCTTATGCTTTCAAAGACTCCCTGGAGAAACAAAATAGGTTTACGCGTTTAGATCTTTTCACAATTTTTATCGCTAATGACTGTCCCCTGCTAACAGAGGCCTGTTTTCCTTGTATTCAGCGTGCGAGAGAAACCTCTGCCATTGGTCGAAACAGTCTGTGTTGAGCATGCGCCGCGGTTTCTTAGCGACCGAACCATGACGTGATGCTTTTAGTACATAATCGGTCAGCAAACAATAAAGGGAGCATGCGTTTTAAAACCTCGGTCCACGACCGCGGACGGAGGTTTAATCAAAGACCATTGCGACCCAATGCAGAGGTATCTTTTCTCCCGCGCGCTGAATACAAGGAAAAGAGGCCCCTCCTAGCAGGGAATAACGACTGCATTTTCGCCGGCTTACAATCCAATGGGACGTGTTTCTGGGCAAATTTGGAGCCATTCTCGTCTGAAAAATCAAGATCCCCAGAGTTTTTAATCCGAGTTGGTTTTTTCTTTATTCTTGAGATATATTACTGGGGCCGTACTACAGATAACAGATAAATAAATAAATAAATAAGTAAAGATACGAACGGACGGGCGGATGGACGGATATGGACGGACGGATGGGTGGATGGATGGATGGATGGATGGATGAATGAATAAATGTGCGAGCACGGTTTTAATAAATCTCACTCAGTACAGTCAGTCATTTTTTTTTAACTGTTTACGCGCTTTACGTAATGAAGAAGTTTTGTGACCATAAAACTATCTAGCATTTAGAATATTTACCAATCATTACTCCATTTAATAAAAGCTGATCTTTTATGTTTACTAAATGTCGCATTAGATTATGAAAGTAAGTAGGCTATTTTGGTTGTTTGGAATTCTAACAGGTCATGTTTCTACTCAACCTTACTATCGTATTTTCTCGATAAACGCCCTTGGCGTTTATTTCAAAAAATCGGCGATTTGGTCGCAGGTTTTATTTGAAACCGACGTTAAAAGGGGTCTGGCGTTTTAAATAATGGAGTGTAAGAAAGGTGACCTTCAAATAATAATAATAATAATAATAATAATAATAACGATTTATTAGTAGTACTTCCACGAGGCGATCGAGGTGGCCCTTCGCTTACTAATTACAAATCTCAAATCAAATCAAATTAAATCAAATTAAACCAAATGTTGGTTTTTTAGGAGAGGGGAAAACCGGGGTACCCGTAGAAAAACCTCTCGGAGCAGAGTAGAGAACCAACAAACTCAGCCCACATATGACACCCAGTCCGGGAATCAAACCCGGGACACATTGGTGAAAGGCGAGTGCTCTCACCACTGCGCCAACCCTCTTCCCTATTACTGTTCAATGCGCGATTTCCTCCCCGAGAGGACGACTCATGTAAACAAACAAACAAATTAAACAAACGCTGGAGGGATCCAAAGATAGAGAGTACTATAATAAAGAAAGAAAGTGCGTCAGTGATACAACACGAACGTGGACATTGATAATGTGTTATATTTTGTTGTACAGCATCCATCCTAGTTATGTTTCGCCGGTTCTTTTCCTTTGCACATTTATTCAGATTACCAAAGCAGCATACAGTACTTAGTAGTTTGACGTAGCAGTGATATTCAAGATATTATTTTTACTTGTAATCTCAGACCGCAAATGGGACCTCGAGAAAACGCCGGGACCTCGTTCAAACGCCCCTAGTGTGGTTGATATAAAACTAAATATATCAAAGTGGTAACAAGAAAAATTTCTGATACTTTTGATATATTTGTTTTTATATCAACCAAACCACTTTTTTTTTTATTTCATTTTCTTTATTTACTCCACATTATCATATAAGATTTCTTACAGTGACTAGGAATAGAGAAGGAGTGGAGAAGGGCATGATATAGTAGACTAATTATATGCCCTTTTAAATTACAATACATAATTTGTTAAGATAAAAAGAGGAAACCTTACTACAAATAGAGGAAATGAGAAACTGAAGGAAAAGAAGTTTTACATAGGCGCATGGTAGAAATTAATACTGAGAAAAAATAATACTGAAAGAGAGCTCTTTTAAATAATTTTCTTGTGGATTTTTGGCGAATAGAAATGGGAATATCATTCCAGTAGTAGCGTCCAATAATTGTTGGGCAAAATTTCTAATATTTATTCTGAAGGGACTAGGATTCAGATACTGTAGGGACGCAATTCGAGTGGCAGTTGAAATATTCCTTGTTGAAGACGCCGCCATCCTTGACCATTTGTAGGTCACAGCGGCAAAGCTAATTAATTAACACTCTCAAACAGTTTTATTTGATCTTTCAGAAGAAGTGTTTGATTTTTAACTGGGATCTTGGCAGACCGTTGAACCTATCAATTTTGCATTTCCCCCATACTAAAATGGCATGGACGCTACTTGAAACTGATGTGTCGCCATCTACAGCAGGCTCATTAACTCTGCTAAAGGCCATGCTGAGAACAAATTCAGTTGACTTTCAGACATGAGTAAAATTGATATGTTTCCAAGAAATAAAGTGTGCAATAGTTTTATAAAATTCGTGTGTTCTTGCAAATTCTGCATTACCACAATGTTATGCATGGTGGCCTACCGTTATCCTGTCTTTCTTTTTTTAGCATAAAATTCAAAACTCGGCGTTATTTTCTACAACAAAACTAAACTTTTTTTGCAATATTTGTTTTAAATTTACATTTCATTTCTGATTTTAGGTTGCTTCGTCACTGAAAGTCAGATTAAGTAGTTCAGATGTAAAAAAAATTATCTAACTTAGTGGTCACAACATATAAACTAAAAAAACTCGAAAGGGACCAGCATTATCACTACTACAACAAAAACAACAACAACAACAACAACAACAAAAATGCGAACGGCCCAGCATCATCACTCCACGCGGTAAGAACTGGGACTGATTGTGATGATGATGATGATGATGATGATGATGTTAACTTTATTTAACGAGGGTAAAAACACTTTACAGTTACAACTGATAAACTAGTGTCTCACATTATACTATACACAAAATGTAATAAATAAAATGACTAATGACTAAAATACTAAAAGAGAGTTTAACTTAAGACGGTAAAGAAATGGTGAAGACCCGTAGTTGTGTACGTAGTTGTGACGCTCAAAGCGAAGGGTGAGTCAAGGGTAGTGTTTGTTCTTGTTTTCGTTTTGTCCTGTTTGTAAATCAAGTTCGAGCCATGAAAGGAGGAAACCTTCAGAAAAGGAATCGTGGGTAGATTTCGAGAAAGGAGTTGTGTTAAAAAAAGGGGGGGGGGGAGGGGGGGACATAGGCCTGCGCGACTCCCACTCGCATGTTTTTGGCCTTGAAGCTATATTTTTGTTCTAACGAGTATGTCTTTCAGGGAACGCCCTCTCTTGTAGGATATAAGTGGCGGTTCCTTAAATGTTTCTCTGAGCGTCGGTTGTTTCTCAATAAAATGCCATTTCATCACGAGGATTTGTTTTAAGTTTGGCACTGATGGGTGATATTGCGTTACAAACGGCAAGATTCGTTTGTTTTCTTACTCTTTTTGTCGGAGGGCTTGTTTCCTGTTTTGAGACTTTACTTCTGAGAGGTTTCTTTGGATAAAGGCTTTAGGGTAACCTCTATCAACAAGGTGTGTTTTGAAATTTTCTACTTTCCTTTCAAATATTGTTTTAGAAGATTTTGTCCTCAGAAGTCTTCAAGCCTCTCCTTTCACAAATCCCCTCGGCCTAACACCGGGTGGGTGACAGGATGAGAAGTGTATATATTGAAATGTCTCAGTAGGCTTGAAATGGATTCGCACATCAAGAACTGATGTTGTTTCGAATCCTGCGCCTTTATATATGATGGTGACCAAGAAAGTTATTTCAGTATCTAAAACTCTAGTCGTGAATTTGGGTGTAGGGTGATGTTTGTTTGCTTTCTCAATGAACTGTGTTATATCTCCTCTGTTTGTGTTCCAGAGGGAGAAACTGTCGTCTATGTAGCGTTTCCAAACGAGCGGTTTAATCAAGCTTTGGCTTATAATTTCTGATTCGACTTTTGCCATGAAGATATTGGCGAAGGCAACAG
Organism: Pachyseris speciosa; assembly: GCA_016490735.1. NCBI lineage: Eukaryota > Metazoa > Cnidaria > Anthozoa > Scleractinia > Pachyseridae > Pachyseris > Pachyseris speciosa. The sequence continues at coordinate 290,527 of JAEMWC010000786.1, forward strand.
CCGTTTTCGTCCTCATAGCAGTTCCACGTGTTTGGAGATAATCTCGTCTGTTAAACTGGGACGAATTTTCTTGTAAAATAAGCCTTAGCGCTTCTTGAAGCTGTTAAGTAGGAATAGGAGGTTACTTTGTTTTTATGTAATGCATCATATGCTGCATCATATTGTTCAGATTCCTTCCTCCTGTGGTATATTTGTATATAAGCTCATTACGTCCACTGAAACAACGATAGCTTCTTTCTCTCAATGAAGTTGATAAAATCAGTGGTGTCTTTCAGATATGACTTCTGCTGTTTTGCTCTAGGCTGAAGAAGTCTGTCAACAAATGTTGATAGTTTTTCTGTAGGGCCATCGCATCCTGATATCATTGGTCTCCAGACTGGTATCGGTTTGTGAATTTTTGTCAGGGTGTAGAAAACTGGAATTCGAGGCGGGTTTGGTGCTTCACAAAACCATGTTTTAGTTGTTTCGTCCAATTGGTTTTTGTGGTAGAGTCCATTAACTAGTTGTCGGACTTTGCGGCTTGTCTCATCTACCATTGATTTTTCAAGTGACCTGTAGTGTTCAGTGTTATCTTTTAGTTGAATTTGACCCTCTGATTTTGTCTTGTGTGTTGAACACAACAGTGTTCGTAACTTTATCTCCCTTTTTAAAGGTCAAATGAACCAAAATTTCGAAAACTTTTCTTTGTGTCATTTCAAAGTGACCGAACACTAAAAAGGACTACTGGAATACAAAATCACGTAGAAATTGTCCTCTCTGAGCTTTTAAGGGAGTAAAACAACAGGGAGTACGGAAATATCCGAAGAACAAACGAAAACGTTTCTGAAATGGCCGCGCGCTTGACATGGAAGGAATGGAAACAAGCACGTGTTGTTGTGACGTCACTATTGGCGAGTGGATGAGGAGCTCAATGCTACACTTACTCTTTGCGATCTGCTGAAAAGTTCTTCGTTTTAACCTTTCGTTCTCTCTTCGAAAAAAGCCGAGGAAGTCGAACATGTGTTTTTTAACGTAGAGCGGTACTAGTATGAACCAATTAATGCACTGATTAATGGCAACGGAATCGTATGCTGAAACCTCCGATGACTCGTCTGACTGCAAAGAATACGATGTAAACAAGGACCGAATCGGTCAAGTGGATTGGTGAGCATTTGTTTACTCAATATACTGTAAAAGATCGCCGTAGAATGGTCAATAAATACGTTGGAATCGCCCTTGAAGCATTTGCTTTGTTCTCTGTGGTGTTTAATTGTATTGTCACTGTATACTGTGAAGCCATACTTCTTCCATGCGCTACTGTTGTTTTGATCCGCGTTTCTTCTATATTAATATTCACCATACTATGAAAAGGTGGCCATAAAATTACAACTGCATGCTTTTCGCTTTTATTTCACGCATTTTATCTGCTCCCTGTGTTTTTTGTACATTTTCACTGTTTATTGTTATGCAATACCATAATTTCCATGCAGCTGTTTTTGTGAGTCCGATTTCATTCCGATGACACTGCGTGAACAATCCCAAAGGCTAGATAACATGTACAATCGTTGTAACAGGGGTATCCGTGAATTGACAAAATGCCAGTGATTAAATCTTATATGCTTTTTTTAATGAAATGTTTACTTTTCTTTACAATCTTGACTTGCACTTAAAATGCAGGTGCATTTCTGGAAACTGTGTGCCCATGCAAACTGGGCAGTAAAGTGTCTGCTGTCGTGAAATCTCAAAGTCAACAGAGAAGATACCACATTCCATGTCCTGTATTACTGAGAATGAGAATTTTACTGCTGTGTGCAGCTGTTATTTAGATAACTTATAACCAGTATCTAGAGAATGAAGGCCCGATTTATAATGAGCCACTAAATGGGAATATATGTGTATGCTTGTAAACATTGTCATATTTTTTTTCAGACCATCACCAACACAAGTATGTGTGTCTGGAAAAGGTTTCTGATTTTGGGTAATGCGTGAATTATGTGGGATTGTCATGTAAGGAGTTCACCTATAATTGGTGTATGTCAGTATCAAAATGGCCACGGAAAAGAGCATAGTCAAAATTTTGGTCTAGAAATGAGCAAGCTTGTGAATGGTTGGGCTGTACACTGATGCTATCTCATGGCCATTAACAACCTCCCTGAAAGTTTTCCATTTGGTATATATTCTGTATCATTACACTACTTGCAATAACTTGCATGATGTCAAAGTGATTTAACATAATTCATTGTCCCATAAACTCCATCCAATCTAGATGTGGTTACTTGCACCATTTGTACAGATACATGTATTTGTCATACCACCAAAACTGCTGCCAAAACAAATCAAGCATTCCTTTAGGATTAAAAATACTTAGATGATAAATTATTATGTCCTTTGACTGTAAAATGAAATATTATGTAGCTCCAGAGGGTATATAATTCATGCCACTAAGAATTTTATGAACCAAATGAGGAAAAAGGTGTGAAAATTTTGTCACCCAAGGTTTGAGAGTATGGTGAGGGTGGTAAAGGGTATTTTCGTGAGCCGTGAATTGCCTTTTTAATTTCCCGTGAAATGTGAAATGGCCATTTTTTTTCCTCGTGAAATGTGATTGTGGTAATAACCGTGATCCGTGATTTTTGATTATAATTGTCTGCCAAATGAGAATCGGGTGTTTAATTGACTGTGAACTGTGATTTCGTTTCATGTTTCTTTAATTTTGAGAGAAATTTTAACAATAGATGCCATATGGTACAGTACAAACTATACTGTGTTCCATTGCAATCTGAAACGTCATTCTTGACCCTGGGCCGTGATTGCCACGGAAACCTGTCTGGGATAGCTTTGCTCATCAATAAAAACAGCCTCTGAAGGTCGCGAGATTCTACCAAACGTAACTGTTCTGATGAGTTATATGGCAGACAGTAACAAGAAATCCTTAATCCACAAGGAGAAGGTCTGTTTTTCAATGTTTGCCACGTTAAATCATGAGCCCCAAAATTAAACAATAACTGCAAGCACATTCTTACCTTATATCCTGTGTGCATTTGTTTGTTTGTGGTCGTTTTTTCGCTGTTCACACCCTAATTTAAACTTGCATTGTACTGTAAACATTTAGTAAAAAAACATGTTCTTTCACCAATCTCGTTACAATCCCTGATGAAGTCTGTGTGATCAGAGGAAACCGGTCGAATAGCAAAGATATTAACAAAAGCTGTGGCTGTGTACTGTTCACTAGTTTTTAAAAAAAAACACATCAGACAAGTGAGTGCTTTGACTGTAGTTCTTCTTCTGACCAAAGTAAGGGATTGTATGTTTTATCATGTGGGAGTGTGGGCTGGAGTAATTTGGGGGAGGGTCACCGAAAAAAAAAATCATCCTTAGGGGGAGGGTCATCCATTTATCAAACAGCATTTTTACTCTCAATTCAAACGTCTCAAACGTTATGGGTTCGTGGGTTTCCTTTACTGTACAGTTTCGAATGAATAAATTTTCGAAAACAACGGAAAATAGGCAAAAGGAAACTTACAGCGTTTTTTATTTATTTTTTTCGGTGGGGGGGGGGGTGGCCTCCTTTTTACTCTGACTGTCTGTGAAGGGCCATGCTTTATTTTCAAGACATAAGTGGAGGGCCAAGGGTATCCTATTTAACTTTTGCATAGTTAGTCCAGCCCACCTCAACGCCACCCCTCCCCCCCCCCCCGCCACATTACGTACACTCCCTAAGAAAATCGCTTTTTTTTTCTCGTAAAACGTGAAGTCCCCATTTTATTGTCTGTGAAATGTGAAACAGCCGTTTTATTTCCCGTGAAACGTGGTCAAGACCCCCCCTCCCCCCTTTACCACCCTCTATGGTATTATATATAGATTGAGTACGTTTTTCCTCTTTTCTGTCAGTACATACAGATATGTTGCCAAAAGGCAACATACCTATTGGATACATGAGAAGCTGTCATCTTGTTTTTGGTAAAAAAAAAAAATAAATAAATAAAAAAGAAAAATTAAGAGAGAGCTTTCCACGTGAAAGTACCGTAGTTTTTCGGTTATAAGGTGCACTCGGCTATAAAACACACCCCAAACTCAGCAACACTTGTTAAAAAAACGCACCATAAACTGAAAGTAACATCAGAAGGACTAGAAATACACGTGGAGCGACAACGAAGTTGTAGTAAACAGGAACAAAAAACCGTGCATAAATAAACAACCAAAAAAGTAGAGGGAACACATTTTATTAAGTTTATGTGCTTTTAACCTACGAAATAACCAAATGTTTGTAAATAAAACAAGAACGTTGCATCCTGATTCGATTCGAGCGAAATTGTCACATGCGCGGGCGAATAAAACTATAAAAACTGCTTCACCTTGATTATTCAGTAGCGTAAACACTAGCGACGAGAACGCTCGAGTAACTGACCACAAATGTCAGTGCACAAAAATGGATGGATGGACAAAGGTTTGTTTAATTTCTTTAACAAAAAAACATCAGTTTCCATATCTCGCAATGGAGGTTTTTTGCTATGTTAGCACTATAACTTAAGTATCACATTACAGAGCACCTGCTTTTAAGCACGTCCGATATGCAAACAGACGGCTTTGCTTTGAAAATACTTGCGATGTTCTTTTATCTCGCATTACCAGTTTTGAACAAGTTGAATTGAAGTTCTGCTTGCCGATATATCTCAAGCTAAGGCGACATAATTAATTTTCAATTTGGAGCAATTGCCTAGCTTTCGGCTTATAAATCTGAGACAACTTGTTCCCGTGAGGTCAAACTCCCGTCCAGGTTGCCGTGTGAAGAGGACGCTCAGTTACTCCGCTTTCTAGGATATTATTATCCAACCACTAAGATCATCCTCCTTGAATGTTAACAAGCGCTTACTTTTCTGAAAGGATGCGAAGTGAAAGGCTCTGGCCAAATATATTTACGGCTACTGTTCATTACGTAAATTCGATTTGTACGCCACTTATAAGAATATCAATGGTTTGCACGGACGTCTCAGCTCTTCACATCCCAACAAACTTAATATAAGATCTAATTATCAGAGAGAGCAAAAGGATCACTCTACTTCCAGCTATTTCAAACAAGATGGAAAATGCTTACTGCTAACTTTCTGCCGTTTTGCAAACGCTGAGCGAATCAATTAGGAATTGCCGCTTGAAGTCGTCCCGTTATTCGGCGGTCTAGAATTGTTGTCGGTGTTGCTTCTTTTCTGGCCGATTTTTGTTTCGGATTCCACGTTTTTATACTTTAAAAAAGTTGGTACGGCATCATCTTTCAAGTCAGTCTTCGTGGCTTGAAAGCTGGAACTAGCGAACTCCTTGCCACGAGATTTTGTTTGAAGATGTGTGGTGTGAAATGTAAAATGGTCTGCACAAGCGATTCCCTCTTCAGTCTTATTAGCCATTTCCTCCGTAGTTTTGGGTCATGTGGAAACTTGAAAGTACTTACTTTACACTTGGAATTGTTGCTGCAGTTTATTGCAGCACAAAACACAGTGCTTTCCGCTAAAAAAACGACACTAATTTCAAGACTCACTTGTAGTTTTTAATGTTCCCGCAATTTTTCAGCTCGCCAATAGTGACGTCACTACTGTTAATTCCGACAAATTCCCGACAATTGACCCGACCGCTCTACGAATATCACAGCCAAAACGAAGCACTTTTCAGCATCCAATATCTCTGGGATGCAATACCCGATCACTCTGAAACTCCAGAATATGTTTATTTCTTACCTAAGCTACAAAATTCAATAAAAATTGACTTAAGAAAAAAACTTTGAAATTTTGGTTCATTTGACCTTTAAGGTTTATTTCGTTGTCTTGCTTTAATGCCTTAAGTGCCCTTTGTTCGGCTGGTGGCAGATTAGTTAATCTGGTCATCAGTGAGATCTTTATTAGAGAGTTTTTTTTATGTGGTTTTTGTTTTTTTGAAGCCTCGCATTTATATTTCTTTTGTTTTTTATTTATTTGCGGTCTTTCCGCTTTCTGTTCGACAGTTGTTTGGTTAAAGGATCCGTTTGGCCCTGTCATTATCTAATGACTTAGTGAACAGGCATTTGTACTGTTTAAATTGTTTATTATCATCGCCTTTTACAGTTGACATGAGATCGCTGAGCTCGGCTATTTTCTTTTCTAGGTTTTCTGCTATCTTGTATATATTGTTGAGCGATACAGTGTTTTCTCTAGGCGCCGAGTGTTTTCCTTTCTTGGAGTTAAAAAATGTAGTTACATCAGTGTTTGCGGTTTCGTTAGAAACTTTCGGTCGTTTTCCGCGTTTGATTTCCGATCTCAACCGATCGGTTTCACGGTAATGAAAACGAGTTAGAGCCTTTAGGAACTCTTGCTCCGCACTTTTGCGGATGCGTTTAATGTCAGTAGTCTACAGAATCGACTCACTTGAGTTCATATGCCAGTAAATGTTTAAATTCTTACGATTTAGTTACTACAGAAAGCACAACATAGAGCTAAACGCAGCCACATGATTGGCCAACTAGAGGACCAATCAAAATGCGAGATTTTCGATCCTCCCAACGAGTATAAAATCTTGGAAAAGAGCGCGACTTTTGAAATGATACCGAGAAATCATCTCTATCGTTTCTTAACAATCGGCAACTGACGAGATCCACAAGGTTAGGATCGAAACCGCGGTCTTGCCTGACCATCAAACTACCAAAATGTCAAATAACTTACTAACGTCAGCAGGGCTATTAGCCGCGCCTGGCACAAGCAAAGAAAATGCCTCTGAAACAGAGGAGAAAAATATGGAACTTTCACAGCCTTAAGGCGATGAAAAAGAGTTTCTTAAAGACACGGATGAAGAATTTGAAAGCAGCCAATCCTGAAAAGCAGCAGTACCACGAGAGCAAGGGGGAGCCAAAGCACGAGCAGCAGAACAGAAAACGCCGTTGCTGCCAAACTATGCCAGCAGAAGAGAAAATTAACAACACCGAGAGGGCAATAAAGGCGCTAAAAAGACACACGGAGAGAGGAACGTGCCCAGAATCTTTAAAATACACAGCAAGAGCTCGAATAAGAGCGGACACTGAATTCAAAACTGACATTAAACGCAAAATATCCGCAAAAGTGCGGAGCAAGAGTTCCTAAAGGCTCTAACTCGTTTTCGTTACAGAGGAGGTATAACACAGTTCATTGAGAAAGCAAACAAATATCACCCTACAATTAAATTCACGGCTAGAGTTTCAGATACTGAAATAACTTTCTTGGTCACCATCATATACAAAGGCGCAGGATTCGAAACAACATCAGTTCTTGATGTGCGAACCCGTTTCAAGCCTACTGAGACATTTCAATATATACACTTCTCATCCTGTCACCCACCCGGTGTTAGGCCGAGGGGATTTGTGAAAGGAGAGGCTTGAAGACTTCTGAGGACAAAATCTTCTAAAACAATATTTGAAGAGAAACTAGAAAATTTCAAAACACACCTTGTTGATAGAGGTTACCATAAAGCCTTTATCCAAAGAAACCTCTCAGAAGTAAAGTCTCAAAACAGGAAACAAGCCCTCCGACAAAAAGAGTAAGAAAACAAACGAATCTTGCCGTTTGTAACGCAATATCACCCATCAGTGCCAAACTTAAAAGAAATCCTCATGAGCAAATGGCATTTTATTGAGAAACAACCGACGCTCAATGAAATATTTAAGGAACCGCCACTTACATCCTACAAGAGAGAGCGTTCCCTGAAAGACATACTCGTTAGAGCAAAAACATAGCTTCAAAGCTAAAGACACGCGAGTGGGAGTCGCGCAGTATGGTTTATATACAGAAAATGGAGGACAGCATCGAAACATTCGCTTCTGACAAGGATCGCAATATAGTCCCGTGATACATTATCACGTGACAGGTTATTTGTTCAAATAGTTGATAAACATTCAATAAATTCGCAAAAATGGGGTTTTCTATCAAATTATTCACTATTTCGCGCTTGATGTGTGATTTATTTGCTCAAAAGTTGCTCAGAAAGGGAAAACTTACTCGAGATTGCTAAAACCGTAAAAAGCTGCTCGAAAAGCCAAAAGTTGCTCAAAAGTCTGAGTTTCCGAGCACAATCGGGACAGGCCTAACATTTACCGGATAGTAATGGGAATCCAATTAAGCATGTCCTCGAACGTTCTAGAATATTCAACACAATAAACAGATGACATCATATCAATGTCGCTAGGTCTGAGAGGACTTTAAACGGGTCTTTGCAGACGATTTAACCAAATAAATGCTAGGGTATGGGCAATACCCCTAATGATGCTAAGGCTTCATACTGCAGAACCTGTACTTGACTTTGATTGACGACTTAGTACAGTAACAAGGATTAAAAAAATTCGTAGCATCAGGAATCGAATAGCGTGGGGCTGACTGTTGCCGACAATCTTATACGATCTTTCAGTATATACTAAAACAGTGGATAACGTTTTTCGCGCGAAATGATGGGCTACTCAAACTCGGGATAGCAAATGCTATTCACCACGGAGCAGTTCGATCGTTTGCGCGTGAAATTCACAATTGTTGACGGGAATAAATGAGTTAAAAATGACCATTTTTGCTACGGGCCTGTAATGTCGCTGGCCACTAGTGGATATTTTCGCGGCTCGAATATTTTCGCCCACCAACTCGTATGAAATTTTCGCCGCTTTCTTCCGCAGAATTTCAAGCAGCAAAACGAGATAACGAAGTAATCTCAACTTTTCAAATAGAAAACAATTTTGGCACACCTTGTTTGAGAAACACTTCAACAGTTTTCCTTCTTGCAGAGATGGTAGCACGTCTAGCATGTGAGAGCGGACTCAGAGCGGTCGTAGAGTTCATTGATCATGGCGTGTCATTGACGTCACAGGAGAAACAGAAGTCTAGTCTAGTCTCACTGATACGAAGTACCAGACTAAAATGGTTTATGTGGTATCTTAATTCCATCGGAGATCAAAGGTCATCGCGGGACAAAAGAGATTTTAATATAAAAGATGACGGAAGCTCATAAGCATTTACGGGTCAGAACACTAAAATAACTTTAAATTTTGAGTGTCGTAAAACCAAAGCCAAAGCAATTACTCTGAACAATCACAACAGAAGTAAAGCAATGCAATGAGCCAATCAGAATATGAAGCAATGACATGTAGCTGGCGCAAAACGCGGGAAAATACGCGCGTGCAAGTCACGATTGGTTTTGGTTTTGCTTCTCATTGGTTGAGAAAGTGGCGCGAGTTTTCCTGGCCAATCATAGAGCGAAGCAATGCAAAACCAAAGCCAAACAAACGAGAATTACTTTCGACACTCAACTGAAAACCAATCTAACGTGTCACGCTTAATTCAAAAACCGTTTTCACGCTTACGTGAGAATGGTCTTGACACGGTCAATCACGAATCGCGAATAAATAAAAACTTAAATAACGAATAAATAAAAATAGGTCCAATCACGTTGCACGAAAAAAGTATAGGGGACCCTTTTCTTACCTGTGTAAATTTTTATATCAATCCATGCCATTCCTTATTTTTTGTCGGGATCATTTCCGGTCCAATTTGGGGATCATTAGCGGTCCTGGGATCATTTGAGGACCCGTACAGTTTGGCATTTGGGCAATAATCCTGCGGGAACAAATAATTAAATTTAAAGACAGTGGAGACAGATTAAAACTAATCCGATAAATGAAAACGAGGAGCCTGTGTACCTCTCTGTCGTCGCCCTTGCGGCGGCTTACTCGGGTCCGGGCGTGAGCGGCAGAAATCGAGCCTATTGTCTATGGGGCGCCGTTTGTAAATTTATTATTTAGACTAAATTCAAGCCGTTTTTTTCCTTATTTATAAATAAAGCTATGTCTTACAAAATTATTTATATATCATGAAGTTAGGCAAAGCAGTCGTAAATCTGTTATTTATAAATAATGAAGTTTGCCAGTTGTGCAAATTTATTATTTATAAATAATGAAATTTCAGGCCATGAGCATAATTCTATGATTTATATATAATGCCTTTTGCTGTGCTGCATGAATGTCATTATTTATAAATAATGACTTAAGCGCTTGGCAAATGTCATTATTTATAAATAATGACTTTAGCAGCGCTTGCAAAATTTCATGGTTTATAAATAATGAATTTCGCGGCGCTTTGCAAATTCCATGGTTTATAAATCATGACTTTAGCGGCGCTTGCAAAATTTCATGGTTTATAAATAATGAATTTAGCGGCGCTTTGCAAATTCCATGGTTTATAAATCATGACTTTAGCGGCGCTTGCAAAATTTCATGGTTTATAAATAATGAATTTAGCGGCGCTTTGCAAATTCCATGGTTTATAAATCATGATTTTAGCGGCGCTTGCAAAATATCATGGTTTATAAATAATGAATTTAGCGGCGCTTTGCAAATTCCATGGTTTATAAATCATGATTTTAGCGGCGTTTGGCAAATTCCATGGTTTATAAATAATGAATTTAGCGGCGCTTTGCAAATTCCATGATTTATAAATCATGACTTTAGCGGCGCTTGCAAAATATCATGGTTTATAAATAATGAATTTAGCGGCGCTTGGCAAATTCCATGGTTTATAAATCATGATTTTAGCGGCGCTTGCAAAATTTCATGGTTTATAAATAATGAATTTAGCGGCGCTTTGCAAATTCCATGGTTTATAAATCATGACTTTAGCGGCGCTTGCAAAATTTCATGGTTTATAAATAATGAATTTAGCGGCGCTTTGCAAATTCCATGGTTTATAAATCATGATTTTAGCGGCGTTTGGCAAATTCCTTGGTTTATAAATAATGAATTTAGCGGCGCTTGGCAAATTCCATGATTTATAAATCATGACTTGAGCGGCGGTTGGAAAATTTCATGGTTTATAAATAATGAATTTAGCGGCGCTTGCAAAATTTCATGGTTTATAAATGATGACGTGGCGGTTGGGCGCCAAGTGTAAAAGTATGCCAAGTGTAAAAGTACGCCAAGTGTAAAAATATGGCCGCCAAGTGTAAAAATATTATTTTACTCAACAGTTTGGTGCAATTTTTGGTATTTCGTACATTGCAAAGGTAGTCGTTTGGTCATAAAAGGGAGCTTTCGCAACGACGACGGCCGAAAAAGTCGTTTTCAAAATATAAATTCTCGTTTTTGTAACTCTTTCGCGATTATTTCAATTTGTTTAGCTTGTAAGATGTTAACAATATAAACCAGGGACTAAATTACTATAAACGGCGTTACGGTAAGAGAAAGAAAGTGACATTTACCGTAACGCACTCACGTTCTCGAGAAAACCTAAAATTTGGTCATTTCACGTTGTTGTTTTTATTTTGCAGAGGACGGTAAACACATGTACCAAAACGCACGTGCAGAGCCATTGTTTGTTATTGTTTTGTGGCATTCTCGTTGCCGTTACCGTCTCCCTATATATAAATTTCCACTGTACAACTTTGCGTGACTTTGCGATTTCTAAATCGCAGCAACATAACTTTGCCATTTACAAATCGCAAGGAAGATGACTTGGCCCAGCGTAAATTTATGCCATCGATAGCGCGCCAAATGGTAATTTATTCAGTTTAAGGCGGGGAATAGTGAGTCGAGAAACTAATCATTATGGCGTCTCGGGAATCGTTGTCTAACGTTATTACTGAAGCTGTTTCTCGAGCAGTCAATGACGCCCTGAACAGCGCTTTGTCTCGGGTAAGTTCTTCAACCATATTACAATTTAGTCCTCTGAAACAGTCAACGATACTGAATTACTGTTTCTCAAGTTAGATATGCGTTGTTTTTCTAGAGTTCGCATAACACTAGCGTGCAACAAGCAGCCCCTGCCATTACGACCACGAGGCAACAGGCAAACTAAGGGCCTGTTCACATGGAGGTGGGGGACCCTAAGAAGGTGATGTCCCCCACCTACCCGTGGTCAAAAAAAGCTAGCTAGGCTTCACATGCAACCCCGGGGCGCTGGGGTGAGGTTTAAAATGCTATCGTGTGGTCTCTAAGAACGTATATTGACAAAAGAATTCAGAGATAATTGCCCGGATGAGTATCACCCCACACCACCTCAAGCATTCACATGGAGAAAACTCAACCCAGCTAAACGGGTTACCCGCCCTGGCTGACCGGTGAGGTACCCCACATCACATGTAAACGCGATCGAGAAAGAAAGAGAGATTATATTGAGAGATTGGTAACCCCACCTAGGTGGGGGACCTCACCTTCCTGGGGTCCCCCACCTCCATGTGAACAGGCCCGAAATCAAAAACTTAGGACAGCCAGACAAACTGCGAGCTCATTAGGGCCTGTTGACATGGCGGTGGGGGACCTCAGGAAGGTGAGTTACCCCATCTAACCGTGGTCAAAAAAAGCTGGCCTTCACATGCAACCCCGGGCGCTTGGGTGAGGTTTAAAATGCTATCGCGTGGTCGCTAGGAACGTATATTGACAAAGGAATTCAGAGACAATCAGGGTCAGCATGAACATCACCCCACCCCACCTCCAGCATTCACATGGAGTAAAGTCACAAAGCTGTCCTGTTGGCACTTATTGCTGGAAACATTTTCATTTCTATCTGAATGGTTGGAAAATATTCAGCTAAAGCCGCTGATTCTGTGTTGAGTTAGCAAAATAATTAATGACTTGACGTTTTTTTTGTACATGTATTTCGTGTACTTTTATACTGAGTTTTATGAACACTGCTTTCATAATTGTATTTTATTATTAAGAACGGCATTCCTTTTATTTTAGCTGTCTTGGAGTCTTTCTCCCCCCCCCCCCTCTGACAGAAGAAGTTTTATTTAAGTAGTTTTGTTCCCTCAGTTTTGTTCAGCGGAATACTACGTAATGACAAGTAGGGACTGCTTATTCAGACCTCGAAAACAGGAAGCGAATCGATATTTTCGTATTTCGTATAAGGAACACAATTGTATCTCACAAACAATCCAAATGTCACGCATTTTGGAAAACGTCCAATAAACAGGCCATTAGATATATCTTTAAAATTACTTTTACCTGATGAAAGTAAAAACTCAAAATTTTTAATTTTAGTTTTTTCTGACGTTACAATGTACGTTCAAACCATGAATAAGGTCACTAACATGTCAAACTAATTTGACAGTATCAACGGGCTGACCACAGTAAGTTTAATTTCCATCTCTCGTACCAAAGAAAGTGGCCGCAATACAGGATTGCAAAGTACCTAACATCAATGAAACAACATATCAATGGCTTTGGAACTTAACAACTGTGGAGGATTTTTTCCAGTCTACGACATCCATTGCAGCAACTGAAGCAGTCCCTAGTTGTCATTACGTAGTATTCCGCTGAACAAAACTGAGGGAACAAAAAAACTACTTAAATAAAACTTCTTCTGTCAGAGGAAGAGGGGGGGGGGGGGGGGGGAGAAAGACTCCAAGACAGCTAAAATAAAAGGAATGCCGTTCTTAATAATAAAATACAATTATGAAAGCAGTGTTTATAAAACTCAGTATAAAAGCACACGAAATACATGTACAAAAAAAACGTCAAGTCATTAATTATTTTGCTAACTCAACACAGAACCAGCGGTTTTAGCTGAATATTTTCCAACCATTCAGATAGAAATGAAAATGTTTCCAGCAATAAGTGCCAACAGGACAGCTTTGTGACTTTACTCCATGTGAATGCTGGAGGTGGTGTGGGGTGATACTCATCCGGGCAATTATCTCTGAATTCTTTTGTCAATATACGTTCTTAGAGACCACACGATAGCATTTTAAACCTCACCCCAGCGCCCCGGGGTTGCATGTGAAGCCTAGCTAGCTTTTTTTGACCACGGGTAGGTGGGGGACATCACCTTCTTAGGGTCCCCCACCTCCATGTGAACAGGCCCTTAGTTTGCCTGTTGCCTCGTGGTCGTAATGGCAGGGGCTGCTTGTTGCACGCTAGTGTTATGCGAACTCTAGAAAAACAACGCATATCTAACTTGAGAAACAGTAATTCAGTATCGTTGACTGTTTCAGAGGACTAAATTGTAATATGGTTGAAGAACTTACCCGAGACAAAGCGCTGTTCAGGGCGTCATTGACTGCTCGAGAAACAGCTTCAGTAATAACGTTAGACAACGATTCCCGAGACGCCATAATGATTAGTTTCTCGACTCACTATTCCCCGCCTTAAACTGAATAAATTACCATTTGGCGCGCTATCGATGGCATAAATTTACGCTGGGCCAAGTCATCTTCCTTGCGATTTGTAAATGGCAAAGTTATGTTGCTGCGATTTAGAAATCGCAAAGTCACGCAAAGTTGTACAGTGGAAATTTATATATAGGGAGCTTTAGCAACGAGAACGGTAACGGAAACGAGAATGCCACAAAACAATAACAAACAATGACTCCGCACGTACGTTTTGGTACATGTGTTTACCGTCCTCTGCAAAATAAAAACAATAACGTGAAGTGACCAAATTTTAGGTTTTCTCAAGAACGTGAGTGCGTTACGGTAAATGTCACTTTCTTTCTCTTGCTGTAACGCCGTTTATAGTAATTTAGTCCCTGGTTTATATTGTTGACATCTTACAAGCTAAACAAATTGAAATAATCGCGAAAGAGTTTATATGCACATGTCATCGGCTTCCCCGTGGGGTCGACCCCCGGGCCAACCAGGGAGATATGTGGGGGAATACAAGGAGATGCATGGGATTTTTTTCCCGAGGGTAGGGGAAAATCTTGACATTATTTTACGATCAAAGATTAGGGAGTGGGGGAATTCATAAGTTTGAAAAGGATGTCACGGGGAATTTCAGCTGAGAGGCACCTCACCCAGGGGACTTTGTCTTGAGAGATTCCCCGATCCCCCGGGGAAATCCCTCAAGTTTGCTAGACTGATTTTACAATCCCCGTGGTTAGCCCGGGGGTCGACCCCACGGGGAAGCCGATGACATGTGCATTACAAAAACGAGAATTTATATTTTCGGCCGTCGTCTTTGCGAAAGCTCCCTTTTTATGACCAAACGACTACATTTGCAATGTACGAAATACCAAAAATTGTACCAAACTGTTGAGTAAATAATATTTTTACACTTGGCGGCCATATTTTTACACTTGGCGTATTTTTACACTTGGCGTACTTTTACACTTGGCGCCCAACCGCCACGTCATTATTTATAAACCATGAAATTTTGCAAGCGCCGCTAAATTCATGATTTATAAACCATGAAATTTTCCAACCGCCGCTAAAGTCATGATTTATAAATCATGGAATTTGCCAAGCGCCGCTAAATTCATTATTTATAAACCATGAAATTTTGCAAGCGCCGATAAAGTCATGATTTATAAACCATGGAATTTGCAAAGCGCCGCTAAATTCATTATTTATAAATCCTGGAATTTGCCAAGCGCCGCTAAATTCATTATTTATAAACCATGATATTTTGCAAGCGCCGCTAAAGTCATGATTTATAAACCATGGAATTTGCTAAGCGCCGCTAAATTCATTATTTATAAACCATGAAATTTTGCAAGCGCCGCTAAAGTCATGATTTATAAACCATGGAATTTGCTAAGCGCCGCTAAATTCATTATTTATAAACCATGAAATTTTGCAAGCGCCGCTAAAGTCATGATTTATAAACCATGGAATTTGCCAAGCGCCGCGAAATTCATTATTTATAAACCATGAAATTTTGCAAGCGCTGCTAAAGTCATTATTTATAAATAATGACATTTGCCAAGCGCTTAAGTCATTATTTATAAATAATGACATTCATGCAGCACAGCAAAAGGCATTATATATAAATCATAGAATTATGCTCATGGCCTGAAATTCATTATTTATAAATAATAAATTTGCACAACTGGCAAACTTCATTATTTATAAATAACAGATTTACGACTGCTTTGCCTAACTTCATGATATATAAATAATTTTGTAAGACATAGCTTTATTTATAAATAAGGAAAAAAACGGCTTGAATTTAGTCTAAATAATAAATTTACAAACGGCGCCCCATAATTGTCGACCCAGCTCTTTTCTTCTCGTGAGCATGATCGCGGGTTAGTTGAGACCTGGAAACGACTTAGTCAGCGGTGTTGTCCATGAGGGTTTAGTCTCCTCTTGTGTGACGCTTTGTCGACGCTTTGTTGATCGAGTGATTGTGGTAATTTTGGGATTGGTTGAATTAAGACAGTCATTTTCAAGAAACTGTTAAAGCTTTGCTTCCCATTGTGGACTGGCTTCACTCACTGGCAAGATGAACAAAAAATAAACGAGGTAAGCTGCATTAATTTTAGCATAATAGGTTCGTGACGAATGCGGTATGATTCAAAGGAAGTTTATCCAGTACTATACCCTAGCTGTCAATCAGAATACTCTTTGCACAGCTGTGCACAAACGTTTAGTACTCGGTCTTGTGTTTTTTTTCTTTTTAGAAGGTTAAAGTTGTTGAGTTACCGCTTTGAATTAAGCTCATATTAAATTATGCTTCGGAATGTCGTCAGTTGTCTTCATACAGGTACCTTTCAATTCCAAGAATACACGTCTGAGCCAAATACCAGGTACATGTACATGTAAGCTTACACGAATTAATTTTTTTGTGGTTTGGAAAATATTCAAACAAGCTAGGAAAATACTGATGAAAATTAACCATGCTTGCCTCATTTCTGAAAACCATTGGTACAGTGAAATCAACAGCTGAAGCACTTATAGATATGACTAGTATGTGAATTCACCCATCTCAAAATAGTTATTCTGGTACCAGTGAAAAGTGTCTGAGTTGTGGTTTTACAGTAGATCATTACCTGGTTAATGATTATTTTTTGCTGGGGATGCAAAACCAGTGACAGAAGGAAGCATAATAATTATGTATATGGTTGACTCATGGAACTGCTGTTACATGACTGTATAGTTGATGAAATACTAGAGTAGCTCAGTACATAGAGTTGTACAAGTACACTGTTGGGAATGTTTGTATTCTACTAACTCAAAATTTTGCAATGGGAAACTGAAATTGGCTTTGATATACCTTGAAAATTTGAGGAAGTTTTTGAGTATGATTTCTTGAGTATGATGAGTCCTTTAGTAGGAGGCACCTGCTTACTGCGTGCCTTTTTGTTTACCTTTGAAAATGTATCCTTGTAAATGGAGAGCAAGCACATACAGTTTACAAAAAGAAGCTTCATGTATGCTTGGTGCAGAAGATAAAAACAAAGTACAGATCACAATCAAGCAGAGTTTTACATCGTGATGAGATAAATGATTCGGAAAAAACAAACTGTTAATATTTTCAATGAATTTTAAACCAGTGAAATATTTGATAAAGCTGCAAGCTTATTCTTCCCATGCAATTATAATTATAGAAAACAATACAGAAGTGTTGGAAACAGTTATTTTGTACTAGTCTTATTTTATGCTATCCGCAAAAAGGAAAAATCTGATTTTGCCCATATTGTACATGTTAATTTGTTACCTAATGGATGAAAAACTGTGGAACATTATTTTTTGGGGTAACAACACATTATTCCCAAAGTGGAGCTTTCATTTATATCTGAAAGAGTTTTATTAGAAATTATCTGGTACCCAGGTAGCATATAAATTATTTTAAGATTGCACCTGTGTTTGAGTGGACAGAAAGCCAGCTAATAGAAAAAATAAATAATTATTACAAAGAGGAACATTTCTGTTTAATTCACCATTCAGAGTCTTACCATTGTACTTACAAAATTAGATTCCAGTTGCCCTTTGATAATATCTTTTTTATATATATTTGAAGGCCTCGGTGCATAACCAACCTATGTCGAATTTTGGGTCATTTTTTGAGTTTGCCAGGATTTGTCCAAATTGTTGCGTGTAAACTACAATTCGATTGAAAGAAGATATAATGCAATTTGCGAACCACTCTCGTGGAAGGTTGGTTTTTTTGTGTGCACAAGAAAAAACATTTTTTTGCACACATTATAATTATCTCTTAATTCTCCAAAATGACAAAATGAAAAAAATATACATATTTGGTGAAAAAATACCAGACAATGTTTTTCAGTCAAACTGCAGTTCACATGCAGAAATTCAGACAAATCCGAACAAAATCAAAAAAGGACCCAAAATTCGACATAGGATGGTTATGCACCAAGGCCTTCAATTGTCTCTTCTTAGTGATCAGCTATGACTACTATTATCAAAAAGCAACTTTGGATCTTGAGGCATGGCCATTCCAAAAATTGATTTTCTTGGACTATTATCTGCAGACATGTTTAGGGCAAACAAATATTACCGGTAATTTTATGTTCACAAGAAACTAGGTCAGCCATTACTTAAGACAAATTTCCATTCAGGGTCCATTGGACTCTACACGCATAGGTTTAGGTGTTTTACTAGTTCTAAGCAGTTTGATAATATAATGAAAGTTTCACAGAATACTTTGGGCTGATAACAACGTAATTACTTCATGTTGGTTATCAAGCATGCAAACATTTCTTGTATCCAATGATAATAATTGTACAGCAAACAATGTTCCAATATAAAGGAGCAATTCTGTAAGAAAAATTCGTTTGTCATCAGGCTGATGTTTGGAGCATGTAAGACTACATTTAACACTAATTATTGGTTGATGCTTTAGTTTGCATACAGTACATGTATATCAAGTTGTCATGGACGTACACTGTAGAAAATTTGGAGAGCATCAGGGAAGCACAAGACTTTGGCGAGAGCAACTCTACTTCTTTGAGTGCTCTCCAAACTTTTCAAGTGCCATCTTTTACTCAATAATTTATGCACATGAAAAAAAAAACACTGCCTTTTATAACTTACATTGCCTAAAAAATGTATTGCAAAACCCGGGCAAACTATAAACAACAACCTGTCATTTTTTCCACTTGTTTAACAATAAGAAATTTTCCGAGAATTTAGAAGCAGCCTTTTTGACCATCCAAGCTGAATTAATGCACAGGATAAGTTCAAGTTGATTGTAATTCAATTTTTGTCACCTTTCAGTTGGCATGACAGACAATTTGTGACTCCAAATGATAAAGAATTTAAAATTAGGTTACGAGTTGAAAGTAGGTTTTGGTGGCTAAGTGGGTTATTTTGCTCCTTTCCGACTGTGTTGATAGCTTAGGATCGGTGATTCAAGCCCCAACAGAGTCAAGTTTTTTTTTTCTTTGATCTCTTTTTTTAAAAATTCTATTCCTTTTCACTTGTTTTTCTTTTTGCTTTTGTCAATGCTTAAGCTGTAAACCTATTTTGTAATTTAACACGGAGAAATAGTGAACTGATTCTATCGATATTCGCTACGCGAGAAACCAACCAAGGCCAGCAAAAAAAAATTAAAAAAAACTGGTAATTTAAGAAGTGGCTCGTTGCTAAGCAACAGCTGCGTAATGATATTATTAACAATAAAAAAATGCTAAAGAATATTTAAGACTTTCAACCAAAAATATTTACAGAACCTTGGAAAGTTACTATGGACCAGTTAAATTCAGCCATTCTTGTTAAACCTCTAATGTCACACTGCAGTAAACATAGGTCAATCATCTTCATAGCCTGCATAACAGGTGCTTATTTAGCCGAGCGCCGAGCGGGAGAGATGGAAGCGCAAGATGCAAGTGCAGAGTGCAAGACGAGGGGAAGAGGAAAATAAGTGCCTGTCGCCAGTCTATTGTTCATGCTCTTCCAACTGATCGTCCGGTGATCAGAAAATGCTGATTGGTCAATTCGTACCACGTTATACTAATGTGTATGAAAAACTTCTTGAAGTTTAAAAACTCCTTGAATCTTTGTAAAAGCCATTTTTGCACATTTAAATTATGCGCTATTTAGCCTCCAAAGTCTCTTGGAAACTTGGATCTAACTTACCGCATTCACGCATCCAGTGTGACGTCACAGAGGGTGCCACGAAAATGTCCTGCTGCTGCTTGGTTCAGTTTTTTGGTTGAATGAAAATGTTGAGCAACACAAATTATTCAGCAACGTCGGACTATGAGGGCAATTTGAGCATCATATTGGACGCTCTTTTTCTCTTCGTCCGCCCTGTTGACTTTGGATGAGGGTCCACGGTGCTACGTCACAGACATGTGTCACATGATGCTTTGGCTGCGCGATGCACGGGACACTTCCAAGGCAAAGTAGCGCATATTGTGAACCCGCAAAAAAGGCTTTTCAGGAATTTCAAAGAGTTCTACACATTCAAGTCGTATTTTATACATGTTGAACTGTTAAATTGGGGAAAAAGTTTTCGGTCACATGCACTTGAGGTAGCTGTTTTATTCTGCCTGCCTGCAATGCTTACAAAATTCTTATTCTGCTTGAAATTCTGCTTGGACAACTAATTATGCACGAAAAATCTGATAAGTTTTTCTGCAAATGATTGAAAGCTTTTTTTCATTGGTCAATTCAAAACTAACTCAAATGAAGAATGATCCTCGCAGTTGTGAACGCAATTTATGCGATTGCGAAAAGAAGCCTGAAAAAAATTCAGGACTTCAACGGGGTTTGAACCCGTGACCTCGCGATTACCGGTGCGATGCTCTAACCAACTGAGCTATGAAGCCACTGACGTTGGGAGCAGGTCAATTGTGGGTTCATATGTTCCCGTGAAAGAAATGATTATGAATGATATATGAAATGGATCATATATGAACTGCGGAAATGAAATCAAATGAAGAATGATCCTCGCAGTTGTGAACGCAATTTATGCAATTGCGAAAAGAAGCCTGAAAAAGAATTCAGGACTTCAACGGGGTTTGAACCCGTGACCTCCCGATTACCGGTGCGATGCTCTAACCAACTGAGCTATGAAGCCACTGACGTTGGGAGCAGGTCAATTGTGGGTTCATATGTTCCCGTGAAAGAAATGATTATGAATGATATATGAAATGGATCATATATGAACTGCGGAAATGAAATCAAATGAAGAATGATCCTCGCAGTTGTGAACGCAATTTATGCAATTGCGAAAAGAAGCCTTTTTTTTTTCAGGCTTCTTTTCGCAATTGCATAAATTGCGTTCACAACTGCGAGGATCATTCTTCATTTGATTTCATTTCCGCAGTTCATATATGATCCATTTCATATATCATTCATAATCATTTCTTTCACGGGAACATATGAACCCACAATTGACCTGCTCCCAACGTCAGTGGCTTCATAGCTCAGTTGGTTAGAGCATCGCACCGGTAATCGGGAGGTCACGGGTTCAAACCCCGTTGAAGTCCTGAATTTTTTTCAGGCTTCTTTTCGCAATTGCATAAATTGCGTTCACAACTGCGAGGATCATTCTTCATTTGATTTCATTTCCGCAGTTCATATATGATCCATTTCATATATCATTCATAATCATTTCTTTCACGGGAACATATGAACCCACAATTGACCTGCTCCCAACGTCAGTGGCTTCATAGCTCAGTTAGTTAGAGCATCGCACCGGTAATCGCGAGGTCACGGGTTCAAACCCCGTTGAAGTCCTGAATTTTTTTCAGGCTTCCTTTCGCAATTGCATAAATTGCGTTCACAACTGCGAGGATCATTCTTCATTTGATTTCATTTCCGCAGTTCATATATGATCCATTTCATATATCATTCATAATCATTTCTTTCACGGGAACATATGAACCCACAATTGACCTGCTCCCAACGTCAGTGGCTTCATAGCTCAGTTGGTTAGAGCATCGCACCGGTAATCGCGAGGTCACGGGTTCAAACCCCGTTGAAGTCCTGAATTTTTTTCAGGCTTCTTTTCGCAATTGCATAAATTGCGTTCACAACTGCGAGGATCATTCTTCATTTGATTTCATTTCCGCAGTTCATATATGATCCATTTCATATATCATTCATAATCATTTCTTTCACGGGAACATATGAACCCACAATTGAAGGGCTCGGAGCATAACCATCCTATGTCGAATTTTGAGTCGTTTTTCGATTTTGCTTGGATTTGTCTGAATTTCTGCATGTGAACTGCAATTCGATGGAAACACATTGTATGGTATTTTTTTGACTGATTCATCCAGAATCCAGAAATGCATTTTTTCTTACGTACACCAAGAAACCAACCTTCCATGGGAGTGGTTTGCAAGTTGCATTACGAAACTTACGTGAGTGCTGGAGCTGCGGATCGCTACGTATTAAGTGCATTATCGGTTTGCCTTCCCGCTTGGTGATCGAAAGACGTCATGAAAAGTCTGGAGATCCGCAAGTTCTTAACGCTTCTGAAAGAATCCAGTTAGCGTTTTCTCTGTGCTTACCAAATCACGATGAGATATTAGCGTTTTGGGGTACAGAGTAGAAGCCAGGCGGAAAAAGTCTGAAAACAACTCTCGTCTCAAAAGTGGCGCGTCGTTGCTAGTCTTGTTCCATTTCTGAAAGGTTGCGGTGCTAAAAGCTGGGAAAGCGAGAGTGGTTTTTGGACTTAAGGGCGAAAAGTGTATGTTTGAAGAGTTGTTGTTCTTCGCACTTGGAGCAGACAATGATCCCAGAATTCATTGCGGTCAAACAGGGCGCTGTCTGAAGTCAAAACCTCTCGCGGGGGGGCGGTGGGTTGGGGCAGATTATTACTTGTTTTCAGTAAAAACTCTACCTTATAAAATAACTTTGAAAACTGTCTAGCTGCTGCACCGAGGTTTCCATTGTTCATTAATTTTGAAGAGCGCATTTTTTGAAACCAATCGTGACATGAAATCGCAGCTTGCTTTTACTGTTAGCCGTGGAATAGTTGGTCGAAACCAATCCTAAGACTTCGGAAACGCTACCGAGAATTCATTCGGCACGAAGTGAAGTCTGCCCGTTTTCGATGAGTATCTTGAACACAATCCATGGAAAAGTTGCATTGGCGCGCACGGCAAACATTCAAAGTCGCGAGTCGAACTTCGGAAACGCTACCGAAAATTCATTCGGCTCGAAGTGAAGTCTGCCCGTTTTCGATGAGTATCTTGAACACAATCCATGGAAAAGAGTTGCATTGGCGCGCACGGCAAACATTCAAAGCAATATTAAGCGGTACTCCTCGCGATTCGTCTGTGTGAATCAGATGTACGTAAACAACGGATTATAACGTGAACGATCGCCGCAGTTAGGAACACAACTTAAGCAGTAGTGAAACCAAAAAAAAAAAAAACAAACAAACAAAAACAAAACAAAACGAAACGAAAAAAAAAAAACCGCTTGTACGGGATTCGAACCAACAACGTCTGCGAAACCGGTGAATTGCCGTAACATCCGCGCTTGTTGGTTCGTGATATATCCGTGACTGATGAACAAGTGAGAATGAATATTTGGTAAACACGCTGCCGAATTTTAACGCAGAAATCACTTTTGCGTTGATCGCCTCGGTTTTTTGCTTCTATGGAGGCTAATAAACTACAGCAAAAAGTATTCTCACACGAGATAAACATTTGTGCGCGACTACAGTCATTGTGATGAGACAATCCATCACGCGTGATAAAGGGATTGAATTTCATGCAAATTTTTTTACGTTTTGGAGCCAAGTTAATTTCACAAAAGAGTTAAGTATTTCTGTCAAATTCTTTCACTGTCGTCATTTACGTTAATTTTAATAAGATTTTCATTCCATTCTTTTCCACTTGACGATGAAAATGAATCCATCAAAAACGTTTCAACTGACGAAACCACGCGCAAGTTTTAATTTACTACGCAACACAACGTTCTGAGTAAACGAAACATGACGGAAAACAGCGTACTCTTAGGACTCTTAATTTTTGCTCTAGGACATCTGATTAACTCAAATTTTTGCTGTAGGTCACCAATAGGAGTTGTCTTGGCAAAAAGTTTCTTCAAGTCAAAACAGCCGTCTTTAATATTTTGTGATTTTTCAGCCGTCGGCAAGCTTTTTGCGCACTGATTTAGAATCAACCGAGGTTTTTGTACGCTGGATTTAAGCTTTACGTTTTTACTGCTTGTTTTATGGATATGTGGGTACTTGAGCCTGAGCATTAGCTATGCCATGCTGATGAGGCCTAACACGGCCGAAACAGCTGTCCATGGCTGCTAATGCTTGGGCTCA
The DNA here is from genome assembly GCA_016490735.1 of Pachyseris speciosa. Lineage (NCBI taxonomy): Eukaryota > Metazoa > Cnidaria > Anthozoa > Scleractinia > Pachyseridae > Pachyseris > Pachyseris speciosa. Next base: position 314,450 of record JAEMWC010000786.1, read on the forward strand.
ATCTTTGCTTTGGTAGATTTAAGGGGTAATGCCCGCTACCATGTGGCCTTAGTGCCTTTAGAGTGGCTTCAGCTTACCAAATCACATTAATTTGTGAGGTATATCCTTGTCACTCCAGCCACATCCCACAAGCTTTACGTTTTTACTGCTTGTTTTATGGATATGTGGGTACTTGAGCCTGAGCATTAGCTATGCCATGCTGATGAGGCCTAACAAGGCCGAAACAGCTGTCCATGGCTGCTAATGCTTGGGCTCAATCTTTGCTTTGGTAGATTTAAGGGGTAATGCCCGCTACCATGAGGCCTTAGTGCCTTTAGAGTGGCTTCAGCTTACCAAATCACATTAATTTGTGAGGTATATCCTTGTCACTCCAGCCACATCCCACAAGCTTTACGTTTTTACTGCTTGTTTTATGGATATGTGGGTACTTGAGCCTGAGCATTAGCTATGCCATGCTGATGAGGCCTAACAAGGCCGAAACAGCTGTCCATGGCTGCTAATGCTTGGGCTCAATCTTTGCTTTGGTAGATTTAAGGGGTAATGCCCGCTACCATGTGGCCTTAGTGCCTTTAGAGTGGCTTCAGCTTACCAAATCACATTAATTTGTGAGGTATATCCTTGTCACTCCAGCCACATCCCACAAGCTTTACGTTTTTACTGCTTGTTTTATGGATATGTGGGTACTTGAGCCTGAGCATTAGCTATGCCATGCTGATGAGGCCTAACAAGGCCGAAACAGCTGTCCATGGCTGCTAATGCTTGGGCTCAATCTTTGCTTTGGTAGATTTAAGGGGTAATGCCCGCTACCATGAGGCCTTAGTGCCTTTAGAGTGGCTTCAGCTTACCAAATCACATTAATTTGTGAGGTATATCCTTGTCACTCCAGCCACATCCCACAAGCTTTACGTTTTTACTGCTTGTTTTATGGATATGTGGGTACTTGAGCCTGAGCATTAGCTATGCCATGCTGATGAGGCCTAACAAGGCCGAAACAGCTGTCCATGGCTGCTAATGCTTGGGCTCAATCTTTGCTTTGGTAGATTTAAGGGGTAATGCCCGCTACCATGTGGCCTTAGTGCCTTTAGAGTGGCTTCAGCTTACCAAATCACATTAATTTGTGAGGTATATCCTTGTCACTCCAGCCACATCCCACAAGCTTTACGTTTTTACTGCTTGTTTTATGGATATGTGGGTACTTGAGCCTGAGCATTAGCTATGCCATGCTGATGAGGCCTAACAAGGCCGAAACAGCTGTCCATGGCTGCTAATGCTTGGGCTCAATCTTTGCTTTGGTAGATTTAAGGGGTAATGCCCGCTACCATGTGGCCTTAGTGCCTTTATAGTGGCTTCAGCTTACCAAATCACATTAATTTGTGAGGTATATCCTTGTCACTCCAGCCACATCCCACAAGCTTTACGTTTTTACTGCTTGTTTTATGGATATGTGGGTACTTGAGCCTGAGCATTAGCTATGCCATGCTGATGAGGCCTAACAAGGCCGAAACAGCTGTCCATGGCTGCTAATGCTTGGGCTCAATCTTTGCTTTGGTAGATTTAAGGGGTAATGCCCGCTACCATGTGGCCTTAGTGCCTTTAGAGTGGCTTCAGCTTACCAAATCACATTAATTTGTGAGGTATATCCTTTAAGACAAACAACCGACTTTAGCGCTGTGTTATATCAGCCAAAGCCTTTCCGAAATAACTTAGAGTCAACCAAGGCAACTAGGCGCTGTTTTCGACTCGGACGAACCCTTAAGTCAAGCTGATTCGGACTAAAACAACCGCGCTTTAACGCTAGCGTTGACGTTAACATCAACACTGTTTTCGTGCCAAGCGAGCTTGTCGAGTGTTATGATTAAGCAAAAACGACACATTGCGCATTACGTCTAACTGAACAGAAACGTTCTGTGTTCCCTTAAATCGGTTACGAGCATTTGGCGCTTAGTCTTTCACGCAAAGAATACCCTTGGGCATTGTTAATTAGCATACTCCACCAGAGATAATATTGACCTGCTCCCAACGTCAGTGGCTTCATAGCTCAGTTGGTTAGAGCATCGCACCGGTAATCGGGAGGTCACGGGTTCAAACCCCGTTGAAGTCCTGAATTTTTTTCAGGCTTCTTTTCGCAATTGCATAAATTGCGTTCACAACTGCGAGGATCATTCTTCATTTGATTTCATTTCCGCAGTTCATATATGATCCATTTCATATATCATTCATAATCATTTCTTTCACGGGAACATATGAACCCACAATTGACCTGCTCCCAACGTCAGTGGCTTCATAGCTCAGTTGGTTAGAGCATCGCACCGGTAATCGGGAGGTCACGGGTTCAAACCCCGTTGAAGTCCTGAATTTTTTTTCAGGCTTCTTTTCGCAATTGCAGAAATTGCGTTCACAACTGCGAGGATCATTCTTCATTTGATTTCATTTCCGCAGTTCATATATGATCCATTTCATATATCATTCATAATCATTTCTTTCACGGGAACATATGAACCCACAATTGACCTGCTCCCAACGTCAGTGGCTTCATAGCTCAGTTGGTTAGAGCATCGCACCGGTAATCGCGAGGTCACGGGTTCAAATCCCGTTGAAGTCCTGAATTTTTTTTCAGGCTTCTTTTCGCAATTGCATAAATTGCGTTCACAACTGCGAGGATCATTCTTCATTTGATTTTATTTCCGCAGTTCATATATGATCCATTTCATATATCATTCATAATCAAAACTAACTGCTAGTCAAATTTTGGGGGAGTTTTGGGGGGGGGGGCAGAAGAGCATGAAAAATAGACTGGTGACAGGTGCTTATGTAAGGGTTGGGGGGGCACTCTCTATAATGGCTTATACAGGGAAGCTCCGCCTGAAAGGGTTAGATGTGCCTTTTTCACGCTTTAGGGATATAAAAGGGTAGGGATTTCACAAGTCGAAGTATATGAAAGGGTAGGGAAATCTGTCATTTAGGTACATGTATTTAAAAGGGCTTCATTGAAATATTTTGAGCACACTTTATGACTGTACTGTTCCAATGGAAGGTATTTGAAACGGGTACCATTTCTCAATGGGAGGTATATGAAAGAGGTACCTTTTCTCTCAAAAATGACATATAAAAGGGTAAGGGATCTGACCTCAGGGCAGAGCCTCCCCATATTAAATTTTTTTCAGTACCTCCCTCTTCCCGGGGGCGCTTATTTTTCTCTTTTTCTCGTCTCACACTCCACACTCGGTGTTGTGCTTTGCGCTCCATCTCTCCTGCTTGGCGCTCGGCTGAATAAGTGCCTGTTACGCAGGCTATCATCTTTATCAACCAGTGCATACATGTGCTTAAATTTAATTCAAGACATTCTTTTTCGGGAGAGTTGAAAACACTGACCCCCGCTTCGTGGACTACCCACTGACCCCCACTCCGTGGACTACCCCACGGAGTACTCCACGGACTACCCTATGGAGTACTCCATGGACTACCCCTCTTGTGGTAAAACAAAAATTACTTTTAGGCTTAAAAAAAGATACAAAAGACGTACTTGTGTCAGTCGCCATCTTGGTTACTGCCATTTTACTCAGCAGGTTTACCTAAAAGAGGGAATGCTGAATCCGGAATCCGGAATCCGGAATCGAGACTCAACTGGAAGAAACAAACCAAGTCCCAGACTAAGACTCCACTCCTGTCACCTACCTCCCCCTGTAAGACATCTACCGTCTTCTTCGGATCTTTTATTCCTCTTATTAATTTCATGGATTATTTATTTTAGCACTATTTCAAGTCTTTGTGCTCATGATGTTTTTAAAAAATATTGTTTCCATGCTCCGGAAGTGACCCTCAGTTACACACACTGTATCAAACTAACTGTTGATACTGAATACAGTGGCGAATGCTATTAAAATTATGCTTTGGGTGCACATTTTGTGTCGCTAAAAGTAGTTGGTTGAATAGTTGACAACCTGTCAATCGCATATGAGCAGAAACGAATAAATTTACCTGAAAAAGCGAAACTAAGTATTCTTAATTGTTTTAATAACAAGCAACTTTTGAGAAACCTTTTGATCTTTGATCAACTTTTTGAAAATGACGAGCAATTTTCGAGCAACTTTTAGCAAATCTCAAGCATCTTTTTGATCATTTTACTGGCACTGAACTTGTAGATGACCGTTTCGGTGGTACTCGATGTCCAAGATAAATCTCCCCATGAAGCTGTGTGCCTGTCATCATCATCATCATCATCATCCCCTTATTTCAATAATTTAAAAGTTGCAATTTAGAGAAATGCACAACCCGCATGTAGCACAGCTAATCGAGGTGGGTTGTGTAACTTACGATCAAATTCGATCAAAACACCACCACTCGTATATGATCTCTCGCTTCTAGCGGGCTTCAACAAGACAATGATCCCCCGTTTACTGATCCCACCCTGATCCCTTACTGATGCCCTTACTGATCCCCCTTCTGATCCCCTATAAAATTCACAGGAAAAAGGTAAACAACAAAATAATAAATAATAAATTCTGGCTTACGTCAGAGTTCAAAGATGGTGGAAACTTGGTCCGATATGATGGAGGACCTACTTTAGATAAACTCGTTTCACCATCATTACAAGTACCCCAGCTCTCTTCTACAATAAACGAGTGCGAAATCAATTGAAGCATCATCAAGTATGTTATCCATGTGTGTTAAAAGCCACGATAATGGCAACAACGAAGACAGAAAGAAACGAAAACAGTTCGACGATAAGCATACAGGGAGTGACACTGCAACCGGATGTTGATTGGATCGACTTCCGGTTTGTTATAATGTCGCTCGCTTGATGCTTGTGTTTATCTTCCAACCAAATTTTTCCTTGAACTTTATTCAGCCTCGAATCCTTTTTTTTTTTACTTTGTTGTTTTACTTTTTCCAGTGAATTTTATAGGGGATCAGTAGGGGGATCAGTGGGGGATCAGTAAACAGGGATCAGTGTTTTGTTGAAGCCCCGCTCCTAGCTATGTTCGAAGTACGAGGATCCTTACTCACAAGGCAATCAACTTGCGAATGTTACAGAGAAAATGAAAAGTAAAAATTATAAACATCTCACTTTTATTTACATTATTGTATAGCCAAACAACTTGCCTAACAAGTGAATTACGTGTTTCTAACAAGATGGTGCTAGCCGAGTTACCTATGGTATATACAAAACAGGAGCAGTCAACTTAGGAGATAGGCAAAACACAGTTACGGTAGTAGAGTTCAGTTGTTTGCAGAAACATTTGGTTTCAAATATTGTCCTCAATCCGAGGTCTTTCTGATTTTCTAGATTCTGTAGTCCCGAGTCCGGATTCTGGATTCAATCTTTTAGGTAAACCCACTGAGTAAAATGGTGGTAACCAAGATGGCGACTGACGCAAGTGCGTCTCTTGTATCTTATTTTAAGCCTAAAAGTGATTTTTGTTTTACCATAAGAGGGGTAGTCCACGGAGTAGTCCATATACATAGGGTAGTCCGTGGAGTACTCCGTGGGGTAGTCCACGGAGTTGGGGTCAGTGGGTAGTCCACGGAGTTGGGGTCAGTGGGTAGTCCACGGAGTGGGGGTCAGTGTTTTCAACTCTCCCTTCTTTTTCCATTCTTTGGCTAATAATAATACCAAAATTTTGGTAATTTATTTTTTTTATCACACTAGGCTGCTTGAAATCTTATTAACACTAAGTTAAGTTAAGTTAAGTTTTAAAAGTTAAGTTAAGTGCTGCTTGAACAAGGAAAACAAATCATCTGGCAAACATTTACTCATACCATCAGTATGCTCAACAAGATCATTTAGATTATGCGTGGTGAAATCCACTGAATTTGGTCGCATGGCTAAAATTGCTGCTGTAGCTCAGTGCAGCTATCATTATTCAAGCACAATCAGAGAACCAATAAAGAAGTCAAACAGCATGAGTGCCATCTGCACTTAATTTGCAAGCATGACTGAGTTGAACTCCAGTTATTATTGTATGCCATGACTGGCTCTGCCATGAACCATTTTTGTTTTAAGGTTCCTCCATTTTTCATACAGTGTCCAGTCTTTGATAAGCTAAACAAGCTAGTAGTTAATCAGGCATTAAATTCAAGGACTGGTCTACAAAGCTGGCCCACGATAACTGAGGTACCCTGAAGGCCAAGCAACTTTCAAAGTGTGTTTCTATAGTAAAATTATCTCAAAATAATTATACTGGTACACACTTGCAAGGGTCACTTTTCTTCTCAGGCAAATCTTTGATTAATTGTCATTTTCCACCTCTGACTGAACAATAGCTGGCTCCATTTTCACTGATGATGACTCTAATGATAGAGAGAAAACTAAAATGATGGATACACTGTAATTTAGTTTACATTGTTCCATTTTTTTTGTCATGCATGGAATGTGATGCTTCAGTTGCTCTATAACTGCCTACAGTGTTGAATTCCAGCCTAGGATATTTTATCAACAAGGCTGGCCACAGACAATCCCATTAATTTAGCAATGCTACCATATACAGTGTAGTTCAGCTGGCTAATTGTGTAACTGGATGATATCTTCCCTCAGTGTAAACAGGGATTTGGTGACTGTTTGAACTAATGGCCATCCCCAGTTATTCTCCATTTTGTTTTTTACTTACTTTATTGTTGAATTGCAAGTTGTGGAGATGGGGCCTTGATTCACTTCCTTGTTATACACATCTATTCAAAAAATAGATTACTGGGGGCATGTCAGCTGTAACAGGATATCTTCAATTGAAGGCGTCGGGGCATAACCATTCTATGTCGAATTTTGTTCTTTTTTTTTTTTTTTGTCCAAATTAGCTGAATTTTTCCATGTGGTCTCTAATTTAATAGAAAACTACAGCCCTGCACTTTTTTCCGCTGGTTTGCGCTTCATATTCGAGTAAAAACGGATGGAAAAAACTCGGCGGCGCTTTTTGAGATCTTGCGCTCATCGAAAAACAAAAGAAACCTTTTGTTTTCTTAAACAATGAAATCAGCACTCTGATTGGTTAACTCGGAGGTGATTAGCAAGTACTATTCACCTCCGAGCAGCCGGCGCATGAGATTTTACAATTTCCGACCGCTTGTCGGTATATTGTCACACATAAAGAACCATTTTGGTCTGCTCATTATTCAGCTTGTGTGGTATAATTATACTAAAACAATTATTCACCTCCGTGTCTGTGAAAGTGGTGGACATTTACCTCCACTTCAGTGAATAACTGGTAATTATTATTACTTTCCTTTGAATTTGCCCTTTTTATTTTTTCATAAAAAAGAGAAGAGGTGACCTTGAACTTCATTTATAATAATCACCTTGTCCGGCACACTGAGCGTAGACACAACTAGTAATTAATACATTTAATTGATCTAAGCATCAAAGGGATTTGGCTAAAAGGGATTTACCATACAGCGTAAGATCATGCAACTGCCAAAAATTTAATTTTGGTTTCATTTTCTGATTTTTGGTGAAGAAGTTATTGTAGCATCATTATTCTTGTCCACATTGTACGACAAACAAGTTCCAAGTATTTTAATTGGGTCTTTCAAATAATGGAGAATTCTAATATGTTTGTGTTCTTCTGCTTTAACTGAGAGCCAAACAACAATACTTTGGTTTTATTCTACCCTTATTCAATTCTAAGCCTGAAATGATACCAAAGTTTCTAATGATTTGCAGCAGACATTTAAGGGAATTTGTTTCACTACTTAAGAGCATAGTGTCATCAGCAAATTGAGATATTTTTACCCCTCAGTCTAAAGAGTTAGGGAGATGAATACATGTACCTCAGTCTACAGTTTGGTTCTTGTCTGATTTGTAAAGCCAGCTAGTCGTTCCACCACTAGCATAAACAGGGAAGGGCTTAGGGGCTACCCTGATGTATGCCTCTCAAAACTTCGAAATAATTTTTGTCATAAAGCCGGCATTCATAACTACTGTTTTGCAACTATTAAAGAGAACGGAAAGCCAATTTCTTATAGAAGGTCCAAAGGTGGAAAGTTGTAAAGTTTTTGTTATAGCTTCTCTCTATAGAGTCAATTTAGCTTTTTCAAAGTCCACAAAAAGAAAGATTTCTGAGATATTTTTAGGCTCTGTTTGTTCCATTAGATCATTTAATTATGAGAGTCTTATATTCTGACCGATATAATCTATTCTTGACAAAACCTGTTTGGTCGGAATGACTATTAATTTTAGTAGAAAGATTTCTGTTCATTTGGCAATAGCTGTCTTTGAGAGAATTCTGTAGTCAACGTTAAGCAGAGTTATAGGATGCCAGATAGTTATTTTTGACACTTAGTGGCTGTGTTCTTTTGGAGATAATTAAAAGAAATGTTTCCTCTTCTTTGTGAAACTGAATTTAAAGTTTTCCTTTCTGAAAGGCTTCGTTGTAAGAGTTAAGTAAGTCTCTCTGCAACATGTTTTAGGTGAAACCACTTTGAACAGAAATACTTATTAACTGAATTCACTGTTTTCCTGCACTGTATACAGTATAATGGAGGAGACAAGTGAAAGTGAAACAAAAATAATTTATACATGAATATACATTACAATTAATATTAATTGTTTCGAACAACTAAAATGGGTTGTTTCCCAGCTGGTATATTGTGCATTACCCAGAGGAAGTAGCAACTTACTCTGTGGACAACTCAAGCTCCTACATGTAACTCTTCAGTGTAGCCCAATAATGGTCATTTTTGATTTATTTAATAATCTTTAAATGAGCCTCACAGTTGGCTTTAACTTATAGTGAGGATCAGTATATGGTACACTGTACATGTATAAATTCTGTTACATGTGAAATGTGACATTTACCAGTCATTAATTTTTGCTGCATTAATTATCCTTAACTGCACAAATTTTTGAAATGACTGTAATGGAGATAAAACTAACTGAAGGTTTTGCTGATTTAGAAAACAACAAAAGCTGAAACAGTAAGGTACACTGTATGATTACAGTGTTACAACTTCGTCATTATAGAGAGATTCTGCCAGGTGCTGCTAAAACATTAGTTACTTTCATTGAGTTAAACTGACCTTCTTATTAGATTTCTGCAGTATTTGCCTTCCACACGCTGCCAAAAGGTTAAGTTTTCCACTTTGTGGGTTTGAAGATAACTGTTTACAGTGCACCTGAATATTAATTTTTATCAGATCATGACTGGTCAAATACATGTAGTTAGACTAATTTTCCCTAATACATGTATTCATGACAGGCATCTTGTCCATACTCAGTGTGAGTTGAAATGGAAGTTTTGTTAAGTTGGCTGGAACCTTCAAAGTTGATCATCAACTGTACTATACACTGAAAGAACACTAAACAGACTTTTGATTGAGATGAAAACGTAATGTAGAACTTTTAAAGAATATGCCACATGTGTATTTATGTGCATATCTTTATATGACTATGTATATAACAGCTAGCATAATTATTACTTGCTGGGGAGCAGGGAATTGGAATAATGGTGAGAGCACTTACAGCCCACCATTGTGGCCCGGGTTAGAGTCCTGCATGGATGATACCATAAGTGAGCTGAGTTTGTGATGGTTGTGTGACCCTGCTCAACGAATTTTCTCCAGGTGAATACAGCTTATTTGAACTGGCTGTAGGCTCTGTGCTCCAAGAGCCTTGTATATGCTTTCAGTTCGACCTTGTTTTTTTTTTCTGTACTTTGCAAGGACAAGTAGCAGGACAGTTTAATTGTTGTTGTTTAATTATTATTATTATTATTATTATTATTATTATTTTATTGAATTTTAAATGTCGGCTTGGTTGTAATTGTTGTTGACTGCCATTTTTGTTCCAAGTAACTGATGTAGTGTCTCCATCCATAGAGATCAACGGCAGTCTAAGATTCAACAGTTATGAACTCGCATGGACTCAGTGATAACATTTTGTGTTGAAAAAGTCGTGAACATTAAATATTTCATTACTGTGGATCGAATTACTAGTCACCAGGAGACAAAAAAACACAATCATCTTTCATTCAACATTTTCATCAAAATTCTTAAATTTAAAGACTGCTAAACTGGTGCTACTGAATTGTATATTTTGGAAAAAAAGAATGAGATTGAGCGCCTCTATCCGATAGTTCACATTTCTACATGCAGTGGTTAATACAAGTACCATGACTTGTATTTTGGCCAATGAGATAAGTAGCTTGAACACATCTAGAAAATCAATAACAATTCTACATCTGTACAAGTATGGCAAATGAGTTGAGACTGACTTGTTGACTTGAAGTTTATCACCCATTTTGACTAGACTTCTCTTGGGCTTTTTGGTCTAAACATGATGAATACATTTTGCTTACATTGGTTAGTCGTTCGTACTCCAGTACATGGAGAACAGAAGTAACTGCTGGTCAGGATCGGTATATTAATTCACAGACAAAATATATGTTTAAAACTGAGCCACTACAAGGGCAACTGGCATTCAAAACGAAAACTGGGGCTATACAGTTTACAGCGATAAATATGCTACAAAACATCTGTGAAAATGTCATCCCTTTTTGTGCTTCCATAAACTGTGCATCTAGACATCTACAGAAATGTATTATAAGGAACTTTCCTGAACATTTGAAAATTCCTATCAGTTTAGGTCTGACGCATACAGTTGTACATGCACCAGTAAATAGCATATTGACATTCTGTCTTTTTGGTGAACTTTTAATTCTCATCCAAGCAAAAAGACCAAGATTTCAGCAGGCTGACAGTAGATGAAGTCAGAATAATTGAAACAGGAACTTTATTTACCCAAATCCTCTCACTGCTAGCATACATTTTAAGTTGGTTTTCATGATATGCCTATTTTCTGGTTTATAAATTGAGAAATAGCGAAACAACAGTAAATTTGGCGATTCAAATAAAGCATGTATACTTTTAGTGAAACTGATGTGATGCATTCTAACCAGACATCACTGTTCTAAACGTACAGAATTGGTCAGACGAAACACAAAAACTACGACCTTGGGGAGAAACAAAAACTGCTGTCAGCCATCGCTGTTAACTCCTTTCTCCACTCACTAAAATACAAAATTGGACAAAGGTTACTTTCCTGCAGGATAATTATGATGCTCAATAATGCATACCACCAGGGATTCAGATAGAATTTTTTTTTCATGGCTAGTCGCGAGGCCTTCCAAGGGGTGGTCTGGTGTCACTTTGTCGCTCGATTACGACTCTGTCGCTTGTTTCGTTAGGGAAAAATGTTGCTGTCGCAAAGAAAACAAAGAGGAATGGACAATGAATTGTCGCTGTCGCAAACGGTCGCATTGCGTCAGCGATAGCCAAGTTCAGCGCATGTCTTTAATAGAAAAGGAGAAACATTAAATGGGGAAATGGAAACTATAGTTCACCAGGAATAATTCCTTTAAGAGTTATTGACATCTTGCAATTGCTTCAAAGCCCTGGGAGATTCAAATTTTATTTTAAACTTTTGATTATAAAGCATGGGTGTTTTTAAGTTGGGTGTAGGCTTTTCCACATTATGCTTTTGCTTCCCCACTAAAATGCTCCACCTTCATGCTCCAATTTTCCCACTAAAATGCTCGGTCTTCCCAAAAATAGCCACTAAAATGCTCGGATAATGCTCATGCACAAACGGTTGTTTTTTTAAGAATTTTAAAGTTTTTAACATGGTGTTAACTGTTCACACTTACAAAAACGTATAAGTGTTGCAAGTAACAACAACAACGTATACGAGTTAATTCATACAGCCAAAAAAAAACATAATCCTCGAAATCATCTATGAATTTTGAGTTTTAGTCCTCATTTTCTCCAAAAAAAATAATTTCTTTTTTAGTTTCTCAGAAAAAAAATTAATTTTCCGGGAAAATGCCACTAAAATGCTCGAATAATGCTCAATGCTTTTGCCTCACTAAAATGGTGGGGTGGGGGGTGTTCCCCTTGCTACGGCCCTGCAGACTGATTCAAATTCAGTCGTAATTAATTGGTTACCAGTTACATGTATTTTGAACTGATCCTACCGTATTCGCACATGTAACAAAGGGTGGCGATGGTAAATCCGTGACTTTGCGACACAGTTTCAGTTTCAGTTTAGTTTGTTCTTTTTTGCACTATTTACAAACATTTCTACATTAAAATACATTACATGGGTAGAGAAGACAAGTCAGCAAATTAAATTACAGCAGTGATGAAAAGCAAATGTGCGCAGTGACCAAAGTAGCTTACGCTTTCGAGTTGGTCACGGTGAGTCCACAGTTTTTTCTCTGCGAACCCGACGCAATCGCTTATGATCGGTTTTAAAAGAAGTCAAGACACCTTCAAGACGGCTTCGCGCAGAATTTCGACTAGCCTGTGTGCAGACTTCTCCTATTTCCTTTGTTGCACGCGGAAAAGGGACGTCTGCGAAACAGCGTCGCTAATCGTGTTCCAGTATCCCGCTGTTTGGTTTTAAATTTCGCATAAGTAATTCTTGGTTTTCACATGACGTCATAAAAAACTAAAATTCAAAATTAAACAGATTTTTGTATTTTTAACTTAATCGCGTAAAAGACATTTCAGAAATGTACCTGCTTGCATGTTTTTAGCTCGGTAGTGTGCTTTGTTTTGAAAATAGAGCAGTTTGAATTTTAGGTTTTTTCACAGTGCGTGACATAAACATGTCTGCTCACAGGCATGTCACGTACACGAAAACATCGATTCAGCTTGTGTTTTTGAGGTTTGAAAACCCAACATGATAGGAGAAGCGTCTTTGCGAATGTTTGCAAGCTCAAAAGAGAGAAGAATGCCTTTGAGATAGCCACAGTAAATTCCAAATGTTTTAACACGTTTCCGGCCGCCATATTTGTGCCCCTCAGAGGGACACTAACATGGCGTGTCCATACTAAACTCTATAATTCTGAGTGGTACATTTTGCCGAATAACTCGAGTACGGAATATCACATAGCCCCAAGACTTTGGTATGTTGTTTAATTCTTCTTCTTCTACAACATCTCAATTTCTTGACTTTGTCTATCGAATGGTAGATGATTTTATTTTTTTACTTGCGTGACTGAAAACCAAGAATTGAGAATTACGTGTGTAGAATGCGTGGGGTCCAAGACCTTGACGAGTGTTGAATATTGCATTAGCGGGAAGCCATGATCGTTCAGCGAAGAAGAAACCAATTCGTCTAAGAGATTCGTTTCTCAAGAGATGTTTATGCTACAACTGCTCTGAACATTTGCGACGGTAATCTTCGAGTATCTCCTCGGCGATCTTTTGCAAGTTGATAAAACAAATATAAACTGACGATGGATACACATTGAACTGAAAAGAAAACAAATTTCGCACACATTAAACGCGCTGTGACCTTGCACAAGATTCCTGTCGCCCAACTTTTCGAAGGCTGAAAAATACAGTAAACATGACAGTATTTTGATCTGTTTTCAATCGAAAACCTGCTAGATTTGGGCGGCATAATGAATGTATGCATACATTATGAGATCTACTTTCTAATTAGATAAAAACCAAACAGAATTCGCTCGAACAATGACCACTATCTGGCTACCAATCACAGTTCTTTCCCAAGATCCTAGGAAAACAGCAGGATACTGGAAGACGATTAGCGACGCTGTTTCACAGACGTCCCTTTTCCGCGTGCAAGAAAGGAAATAGGAGACGTCTGCACGCAGGCTAATTAAAGTTCGATACAAGTTACGAGATCCGTAAAATTTGCTAAAATTTTTTGCGAGACACTTATTTTTGGAGACACCTTTCAACGCACCTGATACCTGAAAGCGCCTTTAACCAACCAAATTTTTGAAAAAAACTACCGTGATGAAGTAAAGTATTCTATCCATCCATTCATCCATCCACCCACCCATCCATCCATCCATCCATCCATCCATCCATACTTTGGGCTTTGATATAGGAAAAGTATGACAGAATTGTTTTCTAACTTAGCAGAAAAAAAAACCGTGATCTTTCAAAGGCTTATAACTCTTTCAGCTCTGCTATCGATAAACCAAGATTTAGCGGATAATATGTAATCCAGGAAAATTTTCTTGAGACAGTTTTGCTAAATGCGCACACAGAATACACCTTTGTCTAAATATGGTCATATGCAATTGCCCATAATAAGTTTTTTCGTATTTGTACCCCCCCCCCCCCTCCTCCTCACTGGAGAATGTTGATAGCCAATGAATCAATTTTACATCGTCAAATGCTTCAGTGGATCAACATAACATTTTAGGAGGGTTGGGGAAAAGTGGGGTTAGTGACCAGATCTATTCTTTGGCGTGACTGTTTTTCGCAAGAGTCGTAAACAGTCTGGCTCATGATGATTGACCGAATTCGGTGTAACATTTGATCATTTCTGAGCACTTTACTGGGTTGCTGCTATCTTCTTGATGTTCATGTTTTTCTTATTTCCCTCAAAAAGAAATCTCCATAATATTCGCTAGAATAGACCTCTTCAAGGTTTTTTCCGCCATCTTGTAGGGGGTGCAAAAACACTGAGGCGAGCGCGCGGCCAAGCATTAATAAAAACAATGGCGGACGATGTGATCAACACGACGGCTGTCCTACCTTCGTCTTTAAAAGCTTGCTTTGAGAACAGAGGTAACGAGAATAACAAGTAAACAGTCTTTACTTGTGGGCTAAACGTGAAGGTGGCTCTCAAATAGTTTCTGATGCCCAGGCAAGGCGAGGAAGTCCTCGAGTACGCGGACTTCCTAAGCTTAACTGTAAGTTCGCTAAATGATGTATTCCTATTATCTGAGGAATACTTCCCGCGATTGCTACGCCTTCACATGCTTGGTGTGCAGTCGGTTACGGTGATAATGACAAACCTTATCCCGATTATATTGTTAAAAGGTCCACGTTGCGGAGCTGGTCTTTCACAAGTGGCTTAAAGACAAGAAATTGGCCGAAATTTGGTGGAAGCAGGTGGCCAGGGCACGGGCTCGGAGGGCACTTATGTTTGCTCCAACCATTTTCCTGAGGGAAAACGAATGCCAAATAATCCCGAAACAGATTACCCTTCCTTGTTTATGATGGTTTCTGAGCATTTCCAATCCAACACACTAAAAAAGTGTAAACGAAATCGACCACAGGTGTGGGAAAGGTCTTTCAGCCCTAAACGTAAAAGGGGTTTTGAATCAGAAGACGAACTGTCGGAGATTTCAGACACCTGTGAAGACGACCCTACTGTTTATAAATTATATCAATACTGTTTGAGCATTTAACTAGAGACTCTGACGTTAGGGTGGTCTGCCCTTATGAACAAGCCACATTCTTTTAGTCCATTAAGACGGTCAAGACCTCCTTTGTGCTGATAGTCTACCTCAGCCATGAAAGCTTTGATTGCCTCTTTCTCTACCACATGGTAGCGGGTATTACCCCTTAAATCTACCAAAGCAAAGATTGAGCCCAAGCATTAGCAGCCATGGACAGCTGTCGGCCTTGTTAGGCCTCATCAGCATTAGCTATGCCATGCTGATGAGGCCTAACAAGGCCGAAACAGCTGTCCATGGCTGCTAATGCTTGGGCTCAATCTTTGCTTTGGTAGATTTAAGGGGTAATGCCCGCTACCATGTGGCCTTAGTGCCTTTAGAGTGGCTTCAGCTTACCAAATCACATTAATTTGTGAGGTATATCCTTGTCACTCCAGCCACATCCCACAAGCTTTACGTTTTCACAATCTACTTATGCCTACCGTCCTTCCGGAACACTCGTTCAAGCTGGTGAAATGTAGTTTCTTAAAGGCATAGTTTACTTTATAAAGTAAAGCAATGACGTGGTTGCATGCTTCTCCTGACCCTGCTTTGCAAGTGCTCCATGATGTAACATCCTACTGTCACTCTTAGGTCCTTCAGTACAAATCCATTCTCCATGCAGATCATCCCGAATCCTTTGTGAGGGGCAGACTTTTCCTTTTAAAAGTGTCAGTCTACTGTTCACAGGGCATTTCACTAAATAAACAGTATCAACGAAACCACTCCTCCAGTAGGAGTAGGCCTTCTGGTCCTTACAGACCCCAATATAGTCCACATCCACAGCCAGCTTGTTTTTCGTAAAATATAAAAACTGAACAGTTTACCATCATCGATTTCAGGCCATTCATGAATATTGTTTTGCCATGCTTCAGTAGATAAGGAGTTCGGATCTGTAACAATTGCGTGGCGCGAAAGTCTTGAATTGTACTCGAGTTTTAGGTTTGAATAAATTTCTTGATGAGAAAACTTCTTTGGAACATTGAGCTCGTATGCACTGCATGTCCGAGCAACGTGATCGGCTTTTTGCCAGTTATATTCAGGGGTTTTTTATTTTATTTTTTTAAATTGTTTGCCTAATGAACACCCTGGAGTTTAACACCACAAAGAGCCAGAAAATCCTTCAACGAACTTACAGTTAAGCTTAGAAAGTCCGCGTATGTATCACCGCTAAATGTAATAAACAACCCTAAATGTAATACCAACCGAAAATGTAATAAAAATTAACGTTAAATGTAATACCAACCACAAATGTAATAAAAATCAACCCTTTATGTAATAAATTACCCCACCGTAAATGTAATACAGTTTAACGCTAAATGTAATAAGCTGACCAACCGTAAATGTAATACAAGTTAACCTCAAATGTAATAACAGTGTTGAAAGCTCCCTTACGATTACCGGTTATCATTTAAAGTGTCGGTGATTTATTTGTGAACATTCCCGAGGTTCTGCGTAGTTCCGGTCAAAGCTTACTGGGAACGTCTGAACGTCTAAAGATTTCCCAAAAAATAGCCCTTCTGATGGTGGAGCATTTGCAAACACCATTTCCGAAATTCTTTGCAGCGGATAGCGCAAGTACATAGTCAAAAATAGTGGGGAAGCCTGGGCGAGAGAAGGCGAACACTCAGTTATGGGATCGTTTGGGCCCCTGGTTTACACTCCGTTTTGAATGGGGGGAGGGGGGGGAACACTGAACTATTTTTTGGATGGATATATGCCGCCCGGGACTCCAGAATTTGGACCCGTTTTGGAAAGAATTTGCCCTACATTTGATATGGTTAGCCAAAAACACATACAATCATGCTCGTAAGCTAACTATTGGCAACACAGGGTGTAACAGTTTTGAATCGTATTTTTTTAAAGCAATCTCTCCTTGCTTACAAAAGTGGAGATTTCGTGCATTCAAAATATTATACCCTGTTTAGGAAACATCTCTAACTCAGGAGCTCCAAAATCATGACCCGTTAAGCGACGCATACCCCTATAGGTATTGTATGGGAGTAACCCCCCAGGGGTAATCTGCGCCTAACGGTGTAGTTAGTAAAGGGGAATAACCGTGATTGGGTATTCCGATAATCTATTGAAGTGATATCATATCACTGATGATATTGATGTCATTTACGCCTTTGCCGCTCTTAATAACGTGTTATTACATTTAAGGTTAAATTGTATTACATTTACGGTTGGTCAGCTTATTACATTTAGCGTTAAATTGTATTACATTTACGATGGGGTAAGTTATTACATTTAGAGTTGATTTTTGTGTTGGTTACTATTACATTTAGAGTTAATTTTTATTACATTTACGGTTGGTATTACATTTAGCGTTGTTATTACATTTAGCGGTGATACACTCGAACTCGAGGACTTCCTCGCCTTGCCTGGGCATCAGAAACTATTTGAGGCCCACCTTCACGTTCAGCTCACAAGTAAAGACTGTTTACTTGTTGCGTTCGACGAAGGAAGAACGCTTACTAATCTTCTGGGTTGCCTGTTATCGCATAGGGTCCCTGTGCACGCAAGCGAAAGCTGACCCGTGTTTTTTTCGTTCCATGGTTCGCCTTTTCGGCGCCATTTTAAATGACGTCACAATTTCGTTGCGCAAAGCATTCTGCCTCGTGCTTCGCTGTTTGTCGGACGTGTTGGAAGGTTCAAGCTTTATCATTCTGCCTCGTGCTTCGCTGTTTGTCGGACGTGTGGGAAGGTTCATAATAATAATAATTGCGTTCGCAGAACGCAGTTCTAATCCAGACTGAATCGAGATTTTTGGACAATGGTTGAATGGTTGGGTCTTGACAAGAGCTGCCCCTGCAATCTGCAAGCAATCTGCGGGGGCAAACAAGAATGAAATCATCGCCAAGCCAACTGAAAAGCTTTCAAAATGGCGGCCGTCGGCGAGGAAGACAAAAGTGGTGTCTAAATGTCTTAAATGAGCTGCTACAGCCTCGAAATGGCGAAAGTAAAAATGGCGGCGATACAACTACAATGAGTGGAAAATTCAGCAAGTAAAAGCGGAATTGAATCGACGAAATGTTTCGAAATCAAGACCTGTTTGATCGAGTTGTTGAACACGATGAAATTGGGGTTCTGCCAGAGACTTCTGCTAGCAGGGAAGGTTCTTTGTGGCGGCGATTGGCGATTGAAGTGGATGATCTGCCACCTTACCTCTCAAGAAACGACCTCGACCTCGAATTTGTTATATCAGGATAAAAAAATGTCTGAGAAATATTTTGTACACCTTTTTACACCATGGATCGGTCATTTCGATTTCGTCACTGAAACAAACAAATATGCCATGCGAAGGAACATACCATGTTGGGTCGGAACAAGTCCTGAGGAGCTGAAGGAATGTCTGGGGATTACTGTCTGGATAAAGCTCAAACAATTGCCGATTTCTACAATAATTTGTTCGTTGCTGCTACAACTATTTTCAGAAACATTAATAACAATAATATTTAATATCGTGTTAGTCAAAGTTGATATTTTTGAGGCTTTCCAAGATGCTGTCAATATGCTTTTAGTGTTTATTTGTTTATTTATTCTATATATTTATTTATTTATTTATTCAACGTGCTTGTATATGTATTTTATCTCTTCACTTATCCCATACTCACAATTATTATACTTCCTCTTTAAACAGTCCTACTCGCTACCCACCTAGATTAGCCTTAGCTTTTTGCGGGTTAGCGCTGTTTTGTATTATGTTGTTCATTTTAATAAACTTGAACTTAAACTTGACTTGACTTCAAAGATCATCATGGCCCACATGGCCCTCCATATGGTGGTTTTAGGGTTAACATACCAAACCTACCAATACTCGAACGCACTTTCTAATCTACGATTACTACTAGTTATTCTCGTTACCTCTGTTCTCAAAGCAAGCTTTTAAAGACGAAGGTAGGACAGCCGTCGTCTTGATCGCATCGTCCGCCATTGTTTTGAATGCTTGGCCGCGCGCTCGCCCCAATGTTTTTGCATCCCCCACAAGATGGCGGAAAAACCGTTGAAGAGGTCTATTTTAAAATGACTAATATTTACAAGGCTAAAAGATTTAAATAATAATAATAATAATAGTAATAATAATAATAATAATAATAATAATAATAATAATAATAATAATAATAAAACGAACGTTTTCGGCACTAAGCCATCTTCATCCTGAAGATAGCTTAGTGCGGAAAACGTTCGATTTTTTTACTTTTTAAAATCTTTTAGTCAAAAAGAAAAATTCCTTAAGTTTCCGGCGCTTTTATGTAGAACAACTGGGAGGCGTGTAATGGTTTGAGACTATTTTAGGGCCTGAACAAATAACTTTGTCGGTTCGTTTCCAGTCTTAAGTTTCGCTTTGGAGTGCAAATCTGTGTCAATTTAAGAAGTGGCTTCTTTCCTTACTGTTTATTCTAGGATTTGGAACCAAATAAAGGCACCCTATTTAAGTGGTGGAATATAAGAGACAAAAAACCAGTTTTCGGTATAAACTGTCGTTTCCTTTTCGTTCTCTCGTTTTGGTCACCAGAGAGGCTTAAAAAAAGAAATGATTTGAGACCGCGTCATCGATTGTGTTATTACTTAAAATTCAGTAGACAACAACCATTGTTTACTTGACGTTTCTCGCCAACATTTCTCGCTACCGGTATCGCGAGGTCACGGGCTCATTTTCTATTGTATAAGACCACCTTAAATTGCGATTGTTTGTTGTGTTGACTTGTCGATTGCGTGTAAAATTTTGTTTTGCTAACCTCAGGGTGACAAAAAGCAGGTAATCATGAGATACAAAGCTCAGTCTGACAAGAAAAGCAGAACTAGGTTACATTTCCTGTCAATTTCAACCTAAATGCTGTTCAGTTGTTAGCCGGTGCCCTGTTAGTGTACATCATGAATCAATAGCTATCTTTCGTGATACTATATTTCAGGTCGTGTAGAATTAAATAAAAGGGCAATGGAAATACACATAAAAGCAACAATCCTATGAGATTCAGAGTTATCGTCGTCTGCCAACTAAGATGGATATATCACGTATCGTATACTATATGCCTTGTTTAGTAAACTCAGCAACGGGAACTAGAAGTACGATTAATAACAATTGTCTGGCTAACACACAGGTAGTCATTTAAAAAAGACTGTGAAATTGCTTATGATTTACTAAGCCATCAAACACTGAAAGTTAAAGCTGATTTATTATTTTTTCGTTTGTAGGAACTTAACTGCCAACCAGCTGAGGGAACTGCCCAAAGGTGTTTTTGATAACAATACAGAGCTGGCAGGACTGTAAGTGCATCCTCTGTTTACGCCTCCAAAGCGATGAGGACCGTATGAGACTGAAACTTGAGGATATGCATGAAGGCGGCATTAGATATTTCGGGACATTTGATAAATTTGTTTAGCAATAAGTATTTAGCCGTCTCTCATGAAAAGTTCCAGTTGGTTCAGTTTTAACTAAGTTCGAGTCGCACGATTTATAAAGTCGTTTATTGAATGTTGTGAGTTGTCATACCATGAATTTTAGATGCTAGTCATTACGACTTAATGGTGATAAACTATACGAATTTTTTGATAAGTCATTAGGTTTTGTTCATAATCTTCAAATACCGTACTCCCTCGAGCCCACGCTCTAATGAGCACCCTCCCCCGAATAAGCGCCCAACTTCCTCGGCCAAAATGATCAGGGAGCTTTAGCTGCGACCTCGGCGACGGCAGCGAAAACGTTGTATCAAAGTCTAACTTTTCTTTTTTCTAACTCTTTCGCGAGTATCCCAATTTGTTTAACTTGGAAAATGCTGGAGAACTCTTCAGGGACTATATTACATGTACTACGGACGGCGTTAAAATAAGGAAAAAGAAAGAAAAAATTACCGTCATGTGCTCACGTTCAAGAAAAAACCTAAAATTTGGTCATTTCACGTTGTTGTTTTGCCGAGGACAGCAAAGAAATGTACAAAAATGTAAAACGGACGTGCAGAGCGATTGTTTTGTGGCGTTCTCGTTGCCGTTGCCGTCCTCATTGCTAAGGGACCGTTCATTTTTTATGAGAGAGGGGGGGCTGGTGGGATTTGGGGGGGGGGGCACTCGAAAAAATTGGCTTGAAAGGGGGGGGGCAGCCGAAAAAAATGAAGGAAAGGGGGGGGGTCGGACGAAAAAATTAGATTAAAAATAGGATAAGAGATGTTTACAAATGGAAGAAAAATTGTGCTCTTTTATTTATAACAAATATGCTAAAACAGTTCCAGGGTAACAAGAAAACTTCTCAACAGCTTTTATATTTTATAAGGACAATGAACATATCATAATAACAGTCTTGAATAGCAACAACTTTCTTTTCATTCATAAAAATGTTGTTGTCAAGCTTATATAATTAAAACCAATAATTTGAGTCCTGAATTGGAACTGACCTCGTTACCAGAGCTTTTCTCTGAGAAATTTAGTGGTAGCCTTGTTTTGTCTGACCCAGAGAGCGTAGCTAGATTTGGAGACAAATTCATTGTGAAACCAAAGTTTGTGGTTGACTATCTCCAGCATCTTGAGGTCATAGAGTTTAAAAAGAAAGAAGAGACTGGCGGAAAGGGCAAGGGAAAGTAGGGAGGCAAGAGAAAAGTCCTATGATGATTATCATTGGGCTACTTTGTGCGAAGATGCCGCCAAGCTAAAAAAGCTCCGTGTGCCAGAATTGAACAAATACTTACAACATCATGGGCTTTTAAAACAGCATCAGAAGAGCAGCAAGAATGACAAAGTGAAGACAATTATGGGACACTTCCTGCAGATGAATACTCTCAGAACAGGTCAAGCCGAAGTGAGAGGCAGCAATGAATCAGGTCAACTAGACAGCAGTGTTGAAAGCAGTGAGGGAGAAGAAACTGATGATGATTACAAGAGTGATGCCCCTGACTCTGAAGACGACTCAAATGATGTCGTTCTTGCTTTTACCGCCTCAGGCGAGGAATATGTAGACGAGCGGCCAGCTACAACACGCTAAGGACGAGCAGTATCAAGAAGAGCTGAAATTGACTTTTCATTCTTTTGAGTGAGGATTTGTTAAAAACAGCTTTCTAGCTTTCAGCTTTCTTTCACTAAATTAAGTGAGAGGCAGCAATGAATCAGGTCAACTAGACAGCAGTGGTGAAAGCAGTGAGGGAGAAGAAACTGATGATGATTACAAGAGTGATGCCCCTGACTCTGAAGACGACTCAAATGATGTCGTTCTTGCTTTTATCGCCTCAGACGAGAAATATGTAGACGAGCGGCCAGCTACAACACGCTAAGGACGAGCAGTAACAAGAAGAGCTGAAATTGACTTTTCATTCTTTTGAGTGAGGATTTGTTAAAAACAGCTTTCTAGCTTTCAGCTTTCTTTCACTAAATTACGTGAAATGTAACAAAACGAAATTTTAATGCAGTAACTTTTTAATACCTTATGTATTTTTTTATTCATGGGGGGGGGCTTCCAAAAAATTACTCTGATGGGGGGGGGGGGGCATGCGAAAAAAATCGGAAATTGGGGGTGGGGGGGGTCATACAATTTTCAAATTACACTCCTCCAAATCCCACCAGCCCCCCCCCCCCCTACCCCGTAAAAAATGAACGGTCCCTAAAGCTCCCTAATAAGTAAACGCTTCTCTCGAATAAGCGCCTCCTCCCCTCCCCGTTCCTTTCTTGAATGGTAGGGATATACAAGGAAAACCTGTTCCTATTTTCATTTTTTTATAATCGTTTAAGCTTCAACTACACCGCCATCAGTACATGTAGGGAAACAGTTTTTTTTTCCGTTAAGGCGCTTTCAGTTATTTCCACATCAATGTGCTTTTAGAATTCTTTTACGTGAATAATCCAAAATAAAGTTACAGTTCGTTGAAAGAAAAACTTAATAAGCGCCCCCTTCCCCGCCAGATTAAGCGCCCTCCTTAGAATACCTCCCTCCTGTTTAGCCGAAATTTTAAATAACTGCCCGTGCGCTTATTCGAGGAAGTGCGGTAAAATAGGAGTTGCAGGCGATGTTTCCGTACAAACACTGATCTAGGACCCTTTACGGCAAAATTATGTTATCGCTTTTTGGTATTTTCTACTTCGCTTCGTATTCGTAAAGAGCAAGTTAAGTTTGGGCCAAGAGATATATCTTGTTCTCCTTCGTTTTTAGGTTTGCCGATATTGTTCATATAGATTCGTCACATACCAGGGAAAAAACAAAAACAGCAACAACAATCAAACAAACAAACAAAAATGTGGCAGGAAATCTTGGTTTTGTGTCAGGTCACTCTTCCTTCCATTTCTCTGTTGTGCTTATCAATCGTTCTAGAAATAACTTGTAATGCCATTCGAGAAAACACAGTATTCGGTGAATATTTACCGAGTTTACCTTCACGAGCCAAAACTTTATGTCTGCATTTGAGTGAGCCAAAGGACAGCCTATAATAAAATTAGTTCCAAAACATATGTTGAATTGTAATAAATACTTTAAAAAGCTTTGCATGATTAGTCACTCTTGATAGAGAAAGTCAACATGATGGAAAATTGCTACCAACTAGCAATGGAAGCAGCACTGCGCATCAAAGCTCAGGGTCAGACCACGGGGCATTTAAATCCAGAATCTCACCAAAATGTAGAAAAACGTTCTGCAAACATTCAGTTTTGGAATAACCTCGGGATAAGCCTAAAATGACACGTCTCAGAAGGCTGCTCCAACTTGTATGGACGGGGGTAGGGGTTGGGAGTCCCACTGTCTGTCCAATGGCCTACATGAACAACAACTATTTAACAATTATCCTGCGGAATCGCGCGGAATATCGTCTGATACTTAGCCGACGAGGCGATAGGCCGAGTTGGCTAAAATCAGGCGATATTCCGAAAGATTGAGCAGGATAATTGTTTTATTATTTAACACATTAATGACAAAGCGCAATTAACAATTCTCTACATGTTTATTACCAAAAAGCTGGAAAATCCGCCCGTTTTCTCCGCGACGCAGAAAATTACGTATATCGCAGGATATCAGTTGAGTGCGCGCGACGAATATTGAGCGCGCTATGACCTTATTTGGACATTGTCATGATGTGTTGAGCAAAATATCGTGATTTGTGAGAGACTGGCAAATCACGATATTTTGCAAAACCGAGTTCAATAAACTATCATTCGATCACAAAGCTTGTTTTTCATCATTATTTTCGGGAAGCGTGAAACGATTTTCACTGAATTTGAAGAGCTTGGACGCGTGGACACAACTACGCATGAGCAGAATATTATTTGCAGCAGACGGTACTGCGCATGAGCAGCCATTAGTTGTAGACAGTCATTTGTAGGTCACGTGGTAGGCTCTGGGCCAATGAAAAGGAAGGGAGAAAAGTATTGAATGATAATTACCAATATTCATTGACTGAGCCTAAGAGGAGAAATTGTTTTATATGACGCGCCAAAACGGACAAAATACTTCCTTGATATATATAAGACTTCTTTTTAATGTATAATACTTGTTCCATATAGATATAACTCGATGTAGAAATATCCAACTTGTTTTGCAAATAAACACAACAACTTTTGAATATATAAAACTTCTTTTGAATATTTATACAACTTGAGGCACACATACAAAACTTGTTTCAAATATTTGACTTGGTTCACACAAATAGGACTTGTCAGCTCGGCGCGCCGCAAAAATAAAACTTCTTATCGATTAGATCCAGGCTTCTGGAAAACGGGTTTTCCTAAAACATGGAATCCGGAATCCGGAATCCGGAATCCGGAATCCGGAATCCGAAATACGAAATAGGAAATCCGGAATCCGGAATGTAAAGAAGTTTGGTAGAAAATTTTGACAAAGGTTGAAGTCGCTTGGGTAATAATATGGTCGACAAATTACATGATGACTTAGCCTGAGTTTTGCAGCAATCAAGCCCATGAAGTTCTAATCTAGGGCAACATTTTAATACTTTGGTTTTGCCTTTAATAAGCCATCTGATTCCTTTAAAGACACGGCTTTCAATCACACCACAACGATACTAATCAATGTATTGTGCATTTTGAACATTTTAAAATCAAATCATTTTAATTAAATAAAAGCGCCTTCTCTTCATTTTGTCGATGAAAAGTGTTAGTCCTGTCCACAAGTTGCCAACTTTTTGAACAACTTTCGATTTTCGATCAACCTTTTTTGATTTCGAGCAACTTTTTTATCCGTTTTCAATGTTTTGTTATTCATTTCAGCTTGATCTTTATAAACAAGAGCTATTTTTTGCTTATTATTTTGAACGCTACGTGACCAAAAAGCAGAGAAAAATCACTTTGCATATTTTGACTTAATTGCGCGTGGGAACTCTGATTGGTCATTGTCTGTTGCTCCATGCCGGAATGTTTGGGTTTTGTATCGGCGCGTACATTTCAGGTTGCCGAGTGGCCGTCGATAAAATAAGGAATATGGGACATTCCGGAACATCCCAGCGCTTATAATGCCCCATATGGAAATGATAGCTATAGGGGCTGGGTGAGGATTGTTTTAGCGCTTTCATTTGCTTACAACATTTTCAGAAATATTTACCCTCATACCGTCTTCTGTCATTGTTCTTTTTTTTCGAGGGGCTTTCCAAGAGTCGCTCCTTTGCTGAAACCTAAGTTAGTATGGTGCCCAATATACCTTGAAACTTTAAGATAGGAACCTCGAGCACGTGAAATCCGCTGCTCTCCACTTCTGATCGGTTAAAGATATCTACAATAACTGAGGACTCCGTCAGGCCTACTTTTCCAGTAGGCGATAAACGTGGTTAATCTACTCCAAGAAAGATTTTCTTCCCAATAGCAAGGCTTCTCACTCCGTTTTTGCAGCGAGGGCCGCACTGCATGGGCCTGTTTGTTTCTTAAGGTTAAACGTGTACGAGGCTAGTGTAAAATCTCGCGGGTCAGCTCGTTAAGCTGCATTTAATGATCCCGCATACGACTGTCTTTCTTAATAGTTATCCTTATGTCCCTTCAAATCGACTCAACTGGAAAGAACAAACCAAGTCTCAGACTAAGAATTCAGTCCTGTCACCCACCTCCTCCTGTAAGACATCTATCGTCTTCTTCGGTCCTTTTAACCCTCTTATTAATTATTAATTACAGTTTCTAGATTCCTTATTTCGGATTCCGGATTCTATATTTTAGGTAAACCCCTGGAAAACAATGTCTGCCGCTAACGAACGCCTTGTCAGTCAACGAAGACCAACTGAAGCGTTTTGCAAAACTGATAGTTATAGTTATTAACATCGTAGGAAAAAGGTAAACAATGTTTACTTCCTCGCTGGCGAAGAAATCTAGAAACATTGCTCTGAGATATCAAATAACCTTCAAAATCCATCAAATGTTGTGGCGAGAAACATGATCGAATGAAAAGATCGCAATCATTCTGGTTGCCTAGCACGTGACATAGATCTGCGATCGAAAAGCTCTACAGCTTTCAATGAACATTTCGTTCGACAATTTAAAACCTCTTTCGAAGTACTCCGCAAGAGTTGTAGTTGACTTTCAAAGAAAATAAATGCGTTTTGATTTTGTCGAAGTCTTTCATTAGAAGTTAAAAAGTTTCGTTTCATAGTACTTCAATCGGTGGATGAGGGCTCTTCGATATCTCAGAGCAATATTTCTAGATTTTTTTCGCCAGCGTGGAAGTGAACATTGTTTACCTTTTTCCTACGATGTTAATAACGATAACTATCACTCTTGCAAAACGCTTCAGTTGGTCTTCCTTGACTGACAACTCCTTCGTCTGGCATGTTGATTTGGCGGCAGACATTGTTTTCCAGAAGCCTGGATACTACTTGTGGTATCGATTTGCGATAATCTAATCGATAAGGAAGTTTTATTTTTGCGGCGCGCCGAGTTGACAAGTCCTATTTGTGTGAACCAAGTCAAATATTTGAAACAAGTTTTCTATGTGTGCTTCAAGTTGTATAAATATTCAAAAGAAGTTTTATATATTTTCAAGGAGTTGTGTTTATTTGGAAACAAGTTGGATATTTCTACATCGAGTTATATCTATATGGAACAAGTATTATATATTAAGAAGAAGTCTTATATAATTATATCAAGAAGTATTTTGTCCGTTTTGGCGCGTCATAGTTTTAGTATAATTTTCAAAGATACCAAAGATCAATAAGAAAAAGTGAAAAACAACTCACACAGTTAAGGTAAAATAGATGATTAAATGATGACAAAGTTCAAAGTTACCTCTACTCCAGAATAAAGTAAACAGGAAACTGATACAGAACCGACGCTGTCAGTTATGTACCTCGTTTTAGTTGCGTAATTCTTGCCTGCCGCAAAAATGTTTGTAGCAATCGATGGGGTTTGGCAGGGATCCATATTCGTAGTCGTCCGGTCGTCCGAGACGACCAATAAGTCATACGGACGAGTAAAATAACTCCAAAACTCGTCCTTTGGACGAGTAACGTTTCAACTCCATCTCAACATTTTCCCTAAATTTTCATGATATTATCAAGTACAGTCCTGATCATTCTCGTCCATTTGGAACTTTCAGAAAACAAAGAATATAACATGCAAATTTCGTTTGCATTGGGCGCCATCTATTTTCTTTGAAACAATTGCAGCCTCAATTTTATTGTAGTTAGCCTACGTGGCAGGCGCTAGAAATGGACAGGGAATGGGAAAACGGGCACACGCTCGAAGCGACGGGTAGTTAGTTGGTAAAACGCAAAACACGACAATTGATCGCAATCACCATGTATAGCAACATTTGGACGGTGTTTCGCCACCTCCAGTGAAGAAAAAAAGTGAAGCTGTTGCTTCTGAAAAGAAGCCAGATCGAGATATGAACAGGAAGAATGCATGCATTCTTTCTTGCTTCTTCCGCCCCTTGTGGCAAATGGTGAGACCCTGGCTGGCGTTTGTGCACAGTGCTTCAGCATGCACCAAGTCCACATTGCAAACACTTCCAACTGGGGCACATAGCGATTCACAAGACCACCGCAAAACATTGTTTCAAGTGAAAAAGAAATATATGAGTCGGTACTGCACGACGGAAATAAAAAAGGCAAACGTTCCAGTTACACATAATTTTCCTTTTATAGAGCTTCATTTTAGTGAGGGCAAGCAAAATTTGGCCAGGGCAAGTACATCATCTGGCATGCTTGCCCGGCTGACGACGTTGATAAAAAAGGAATATGGATCCCTGGTTTTGGTCGAAAAGAAGCAGCGCCCGTTATTTCTATTAATTAGTGTTTTTCTGAAACTTTTCTTGACAAGGTTTAGTTATTATGCATCAATCAGCGGCTTCCCCCTGGGGAATTTGTCCAAATGCCCACTCAAACCTCATCAAATTCCCCTGGGTATCTGACAAATCCCCTGCCCCTTGGTGCAACAATAAGGAGCAGTGCAAAAACCAGCTATTTGCTTTGTTTAGACCCTCATTACAAGTATGTTGTATATCAGTGCATTTGGCTCCACTTGAGCAAATAGTTGTATTGTATATATTTTTAACTTTTTTTTACGGTTTTGAGGGCCGTTATGTAAACTACTGGGTTACCGGTAATAATGTATTTTACCCTCGGTAAACAGAGTTTCTTTCTTTCTTTTCTTTTTCTTTCTAAAAATGGAGAAAAGACGTGTGGTTTTTGAGCGCTGTGAGTCCCTGAACAGCTTTCTTCTTATTTCTGTCTGAGCTCCAAGCGTTGTAAACAGGCTTGTCGATGAAACTTGGTTATATTCAAGCCCTAAATCTCGTGCGACAAGGGCGCGAAGTGAACACCTCGAACAACATCCGGGAATCGATGATAGGGTATACCGCTGATCAGCAAATTTCCAGGGTCTGCCCCCTGGGGTGCAATCTCTATGAACAAAAGTGATATTTTCCCCCATACCCTCGGGACAATCTCGACAAATGCTCCTGGGTTCCCGTGGGCGACCCTTGGGTGGGTCCCAGGGGGAAGCCACTGATTGATGTATTAGTGTCTCGCAAACTATTTGTGTCCATTATTTTCTTTCTAAACCTCTCGAGTCTCGAGTATCATTTGACAGCAACGATATTGAGAGAAACTAAATATTGTAAACGTGCAATGGAATCCTCAATTCACCACTGGCCGCGGTAAACATAATGATAACATCAAACGTTAATGCTCCCAACCCATGACATCGAACAAAACAAGACATGTGCGAGTAAAGGGGTAGGGGATGAAGCAGTCGAGTTGCCAAATCTGTGCCCAAAAAAAGTCGAGATAAATTTGGCCCACCCTAAAGGCTGTGTTTAAGGGAAGGTTAATGCACAACAATAAACATCTGTAAGGGCGATCTTCAATTATCAAACGAATTATAGTTTTCTTTTCTAGTTTAAGTACGTGATAGAAGTCAAAGATCACTGCTTAATGGCAAGACGTCCATACTGAGTATGTTTACAAAGGCTCAGATGCAACTGAGGTTGTTTGTTCTCTTTTCCCTTGAGTTTTGATGGAACGTTACGGGGAACCTGAGTACTTGTGCGTTCTCACTTGAATACTATTGGGTTCGGACTATCCCAACGTTTTCGAAATTAGCGACAGTTTTATGCAAAGCCATTTGTTACTGCTGCATTTAAAAGGCTTTCGGAAAGTCATCGTCGCCAAATTTACTCCGCAGTACCTGCTGAGAACAAACAAAGTTACGAGATGAACCTGTCACAAAACCACGCTAAAATTACTATCGTATTCAATACGATATGCTCGTTTGATTCCCGGGGAAGAGAAGGCGATTATTCGACATCCATCATTTTAATTTCCTTTACGGCTTAAAAAGATTATGATAATCTTTTTAAGCCGTAAAGGAAATTAAAATGATGGGATTAAAGTCAAAAGACATCCAGTAATACACGAGTTGAAAACTACGCCTGTGCTTAACGAATTGTTAACTCTTTTTGAAACGTTTCTTAGTCGGTCTTCTGACGTACCAGCCAACCAATACCTCCATCGTGAGATGGGGGATGGCGCGGGAGGAGCGGTTACAACCTGTTTATTCCTTTGTTATTACCACAAGTTTTCTTGTGAGAATTTGAAACAGCATTTACAAAGGAATCGATTTGTTTTGGATTGTCCGCTTAATCTTGCTAAAGAGGTTGTCATAGATGACCATTTAAGACTGGTTTCTCAGCAGATGTCATTCATCGATGAAAAGTTTCTGAGTGAAAAATCTTACCGTGATGTGCGCAAGCCCTGACTCCGTTGACGGCAATATTTTCCTCTTTACGACATTTTTAAATTCATGATCAGTAAGAGCAATTAACAAGTTAAGTGTGTATTTTGTTGACAAAGATCTCAAAAATTTTCTTTTGCTCTGATGCCAAATTACACATAAAGCTAGTTATCGAAAAGATAGTAACAAATTTGGCCATGCAGAAACGTGTTTCTTTTGTTCTTCTTTGGGGAATGGTGGATTGTAGGAGGAAAGTCGGTTGGAAGAGGTGTATCACCATTTTTCTACATTTGAAAGTTAATCAACAACAACAACAACAACAAAATAATAATAATAATAATAATAATAATAATAATAATAATGTAATTTGAAAACACGCGCAACCCTTTATTATAAATTCTGTTACCCCCCATTTTGAGTTCGTTTATTCAGTGAAACCATCCTCGGTGGCTCTCACCGGTTTCCAGCGCTTCGATGGATCATTACTACCAATCTTTATATGTTGTTACCTTCATGGTGGTATCAAACAAAGTTATGAATTTTTTCCACTTAACTTGTTAAGAATACGTATGTGAATGATCATATCTTTATATGATTTTCATATATTCATTCTCACATAACTTATTGAGGTAGCTATGTAATCGCTGGTAAGAATTTTTGTTAAATTTGCAAAACGTTGTTTCTCAATACGCTTATAGCTTTTCTACAGTGAGCTCGTGTTTTAGTTTTTGTGGCTTAAAGCTAGAATTATTGGTGTTTCTCAAGGCTCCAGTGAACGTATTAAGTGGAACATTTTTTTCATAACTTCACTTGTTCACCAATGATTGGCATGCGTTTAATAACATTTTAAAGGTAAGAGCAAGAGTTGAAAAGTGCTAGAAACCGTTGGATGTGTTGTCCTGCATGGGGCCATTTTAAATCTTTCGACATCGAACCGAATACCAGAGACTATTCGTTTTCAAGTTTTCCTTCCGATATTTTGGAGTCTTGTGTTGTTCAAGGTTTGTTTTCAAGAGCTCATGCACGATGTATTGAGAGCTGGCTTATGCAATTCCTCAGGGCTAATAATAAGTTTTTCCGGAATCACAAGTTTTGAGCTCGTTTGTGTTTTATTGTTGAATTGTTTTAACAATTGTTAGCCGAATCTTAGCTGACACGAGTTGTAGAAATATCCTTAAAACTTGAATGCTGACTGAACTTCAGCAGTATACATAATTACTCGGTTTAGGCTCATTTGAA
Source organism: Pachyseris speciosa (assembly GCA_016490735.1). Lineage (NCBI taxonomy): Eukaryota > Metazoa > Cnidaria > Anthozoa > Scleractinia > Pachyseridae > Pachyseris > Pachyseris speciosa. The sequence continues at coordinate 346,018 of JAEMWC010000786.1, forward strand.
AAGGCAGAGACATCGATAAATTACAGCTCGGTCAGTCAACAGAAAAAAAAAATTCCCTGAAGACAAAGTGTAAATGATAAATTCTGGAGCATTTCATGAGAGTGGTAGCATTTACGGTTACCGACTGAAATTTACGCCATAATCCAGTGTACGATGTTTCTTAAATTTAGTGCTGCCTCTCTTAGTCAATAAGTGCTATTTTTTGCTCATTAATTTGGCCAAGTTCGGATGTGAACACTGTGCAAATGTCTACTGAGTAGGACACGAAAATTTGGTTTATCAACGGAGTTGATAATGTAAATTGACCACCGTACAGGGATTCGATTAGCTGACGTTTCGAGCGTTAGCCCTTCGTCGGAGCGAATCGAGGAATTGTGGGTTGTGTATGGTTTATATACAGGAAATGGAGCTACGCTATTGGTGGTAACATGGTAACGTGAAAAACATGAATAAATTAATTGAATGAAAAGCGCTCGTTGACACCGTGGGGATTAAGAGTGCCAATTTGAAAGATCAGTTTTTGCTCGAGATTTTTACGGCTTTCCGTGGTACCTTGATGTAGGGAAAGGCCGGAGATCGACATGTGTTGTTTGGAATGGTTAGGGAGATTAAAATGCCGAGCGACAGGTTTGGATGCGTCATTGTCATCTTTCTCAACATCACGAAGATGTTCTCGAAATCGGTCACCTAGTCGTCTTCCTGTTTCGCCGATGTATAACTTTTTGCATAATGTGCAGGTTATGCAATAGATAACATTTGCGGAGGTACACGTGAAACGATCAGTGATCTTAACAGATCGCTTAGGGCCCGATATTTTGTCAGTGTTTTGAATGAAAGGACAAGTTTTGCATCGCGAGCGCGCGCATTTAAAAGTGCCAGGTTGTTCAGTCGTTTTGAATGCGCTTTTAACTAGAAAGTTACCTACATTTTTGTCGCGTTTGAATGAAATCAGTGGTGGTTCCGAAAAGATTCTAGCAGTTTCTGGATCATTTTGCAGTATCTTAAAGTTATTTAGAATGATGGCTTTAACTGGGTTATTATGCGGGTGAAATGTGAGGGTGAATGGAATTCTGTCATTCTTTTCCTTTTGTGACGTCTGTAGTGCTGACTGTTGATCAATCTGCTGAGCGCGGTGATGGCCCGATTGAACTACAGAATCCAAACAGCACATGTCGATCTCCGGCCTTTCCCTACATCAAGGTACCACGGAAAGCCGTAAAAATCTCGAGCAAAAACTGATCTTTCAAATTGGCACTCTTAATCCCCACGGTGTCAACGAGCGCTTTTCATTCAATTAATTTATTCATGTTTTTCACGTTACCATGTTACCACCAATAGCGTAGCTCCATTTCCTGTATATAAACCATACACAACCCACAATTCCTCGATTCGCTCCGACGAAGGGCTAACGCTCGAAACGTCAGCTAATCGAATCTCTGTACGGTGGTCAATTTACATTATCAACTCCGTTGATAAACCAAATTTTCGTGTTTCACTCCCCCACCGACGCAGCACCACAGTTTCTTTAGAAACTAATCCCTTTATTCTACTGAGTAGGTATTGTTTACCAGGGTTTGTCTTCGATCTGCACTTTCGCTTCCTCTGCAAAACCTTATTTTAGTAACTTTAGAACCAACTGTGCCGTGTAAGCTTCCATTACTCTGCGAAGAGGAATTTTCAACGAGTTTTCTTTTAATAATAGTGTCACTCGAGTATACTTGTGCAATTTAGTTAAATTCTCCTTGAGATTTTCTCCCTTCACATCTTCGAAATTTGGGAGATCATTGTGGAAGGAGGTTTCAGGATTTTGGTGCTACTTGCACCAGTTCAATTTGTTTTCCTCGCATAGTTTTTTGGTTACAAAATACATAGGGCGCAATACCAATAAGTGAAGATCTCAGTTTTTAGGAATGGTCTATCTTTTGGTTCAAACAGCTAAAGCATTTCTGAAAATAATCAATTGCAATAACTTTCTGTGACCAGACAGGTTCAGGGAATTGCATTTTTTGGACTTGTTACTTCTAAAGGTGACTCACAAGTGCGCATGTTCTTGTTGCATGCGTGCTGTCTGACCATTTTTGTACACTGTATGCCACTTGTTCAAATAGAGTAATAATAATAATAATAACCATCCAAGTGTAGTTCATATCCGAAACTGGTTCAGCACTCAAGACACATTTCATTTTAGACAGCTGAATATTGCTGAAGTGGAGGATTCATTGAAAAATCTCAAGACCAACAAAGCAACAGGGTGGGACCAAATCAGCCCAAGGATACTAAAGTCGGGGGCTCATGAGCTTGCCGCACCATTGTCCAAATTATTCAACTCAGTGATAACATCAGGAGAATATCCAAGCAATTGGAAGAAGGGCGAATGGGTACGTACCTGTATACAAAAAGGATGACAAGACAGACAAGAGAAACTACAGACCCATCACAGTGCTAAATTCCATTAATAAACTATTTGAACAACAACTCAGCCACCAAATCTCTGACTACATGGATGATCATCTTAATATGAACATGTCTGCTTATCAAGCCAATTACAGTTGTGAAACAGCATTATTAAAACTTGTTGAAGACTGGAAGTTTGCTCTAGATAAGGCTATTGTGGGAGTCTCATCAACTGATACTAGCAAAGCATTTGACTCTCTTCTTCCACCATTAATGGCAAGTAAACTGCAGGCTTATAACTTCTCAGACAAGGCTCTCAAGCTGGTAAGATCTTTCTTTGAAAACAGGCAAGGAAGAGTCAAATTAAAAGATGCCACCAGTTCTAGGAGGGAAATTAAAAAAAGGATGTCCACAGGGATCCTGTTTCGGTCCTTTGCTTTGGAATATTTTCCAGAATGACATGTATTATTCTGTGAGCGGCTGCCAACTGTCAATGTATGCTGATGATCATCAGCTCTACACCTCAAATGTCGATGCTAAGGAAGTAGAATCAATTCTTAACGCACAAGCTAGGTTAGCTTCTCACTGGTATAAGGAAAATTCACTCCTTGCAAACAAGGATAAATTTCAGACAATGGTACTCAATGCAAACAAGAAAGAAGCCACGTCAATCACCATCACACTTGATGATACAGCACCAATGGAGCCTACTAATCTTATGAAACTCTTGGGCATCATTATCGACGATAAATTGAATTTTACTGAACATGTTAAATCAATTGTGGTCAAAGCAGGGAGACTTGTGGGTGTTATAATGCGCCTCATTCCAGAGAAAGTCAAACTTCAGCTGTATCGAACGGCAATTCTACCACATTTAACTTACTGTTCCGTTGTATGCCATTTTCTGAAAGCTTCTGATACACGTAAGCTAGAGAGGATCCAAGATAAGGCTCTTAGGGCTATCTACTGTGACAAAGTGTCAAGTTATGAGGAACTGCTAGCTGCCGCTGGTCTCCCAACATTGTTCAATCGAAGACTTCAAGACATTGCCATTTTAATGTTTAAGGTTAAGAATAACCTATGCCCACAATATATTACCAATCTTTTTAAAAGACAACAAAGCAACCATAATCTTAGAAACGCTGATTTTATTTTGCCGAGATTCAACACAGTAACGTATGGAAAACATTCAGTGAAGTATTGTGGGTCTAAAGTTATGGGCCAGGATACCCAATAATATTAAATCAGTCAGTTTAAAGACTTTTAAAAAAATGCATTAGAAATAGGGATTTAAGAACCTTAATTGACGTGGGCAGTAGGTGCAAATGTTATCTGTGTTCAACTTGAAAATTAACTGTTATTACCTTTTATAGTCTTACTCTGATATATATATATTTTTAATATTCAGTCCTTTTGTAAACAGCTTTTATCTTGATTTATCTTGTATATAGTTTTGGCGGATATAATGTAACTTATTTTAAGTGTCCCCAATTAGCAGCAATGCTAAATCTTTGTAGACACATTAATAAAGTTATGAATAATAATAATAATAATAATAATAATAATAATAATAACAACATACATTTGTATACCGCAGACCTCTATATGAATATATTGATTTGCGCTTCACAATATTGTTAAAGTAAAATTATGTCAAAAGTAACTAAAAACATAAGAAACTATTAAAAACTACAAACGTATACACAATCAAAGGCAACAATTGCCTAGTCATTAAACTAGTTAAAAGATAAGACATGAATAAAAATCTATTTAAAAGCTAAATAAAAAAAAGGAGTTTAAACAGCAGCGTTAATAGTGTCCAATGTCTTTACGTTGCCAATTGCTGAAGGTACTGCATTCCAAAGATAAGGTGCAGCTGACTAGAATGCACCATCGCCAAGGGTTGGACGGGTCTTAAGTTCTAGGTAACTCAAGTAATAAAGAGTCGTTTGACCTAAGAGAGTATCTGGATTGCTTTTTAATGCTAATTAAATCAATCAGATAATTAGGAGCTAGACCATATAAACACTTAAATGTCAAAAGCAGAATCTTAAACTTTATACGGTAACTAATCGGGAGCCAATGAAGGTGAAAAAGCGACGGTGTAACATAACAGAATCTTGGTGTTCCTGTGACCAACCGAGCTGTGGCATTCTGTATCCGTTGGAGTTTCATGATATGTGAATTCGGGAGGCCATTTAATAGGCTGTTACAATAATCTACGCTACTGGTTATAAAAGCTTGAGTTAATGATTCGGTGGCTGGATGATTTAAATATTTCCTAATTCTACGGATTTTATAAAGATAATAGAAAGCAGATGGGCAAGTTCTGTTAATATGACTTAGCATACTCATTTTCGAATCAAACCAGGTTCCTAAGTTTCGAGCTTCACATGATAGAGCAATTTGGGAGTCGCCAACCGATAAGATACTGACGTTACTGACTTTCTGAAGTTATTGTCGCGTTCCAATCAGAAGACATTCTGTCCTATCCGAATTCAGTTTTAACTTATCCGTATGCATCCACTGACTGATATCAGCAATACATGATTCCATGGCAGTTAAGGCAGCGGTTTCCTCCAAATCGTTTCCTGGTCTAAACGCGATGTACAGAGTACTTCACACCATGATTTGGAGAGTCATGAAAAAGTCTAACTCCTACTTCAGACGAACCTTTCTGATTTTGGCGGCAGTCATGATGAGCTGTTTCTTTACCTTTTGACTGAGCAGTTTCAGAGATACGACACAATATATCAGCACAAGAGAAGTCCAGGACTTTTTTGGTTTTGGAGCCCTTGATTGCTCCAGGTTTTGTCAGCGAATCGTTGGTCCTCTCACGTTTTAACCATTGCATATCATATAGAATAGCGAGATGTACTGCGCAATCAGGATCAGGGGTCTTCCCATAAGAATTTCAATATAAATTTCATTTTCCATAGCCATTCTGCAGGAATTAGTAGCAACCTCCTCAATAGCAAAGGCAATTTCACTCTCGCCTCTATTGAACGGGCTCCGAATTAACATGGGGACACTTAATGTGGTGGGAAAGCTGTTGACATGTGTATATCCTATACCGCTGTCAGTGGCGACCAAGATCGACTTGCGTATTAATTTTATAGGCGCCAGGAACTCTTTTGCCATTGTGGAGCTGTCTGGAAGAAAAAAAATCATTTTTGCTGCCACATTTATGGCATGCGACAGAAATAAGCTTGCGCATCCCTCCTTTATTTCTGTGACTGCAAAAGTAATAGAAAGGGGCCCTTGGAGAAATAGAAAGGACCGAAAATTAAATTATTCACCTTTTCAAACCATTTTTGAAAAGTTTGCTTGAGGCAATTTAATACTATTGTAAAAAGCATGTTGGCATATTTCACCAGATTTGCATTGCTGAAGTGCTCACATGATTTTGAAGAGAAAGTTAAAAGAAACCCAGATCAGCAATTCTGTATCCAGACAGTTCTGTGGGCTTGATGTCACTGACTGAAGCAGGAAGCTGGTGAAATAAAGTTTTCTCGTCCCTTTGAAGTGTTTATTTACACATAACCAAAGAAGGGCTGCAAATAATTTGCCCAATTCCCACAGTTTGCGCTGACCATTTCTCCACCAGCATGGTTGGTTTTTGTGAAGAATGCGCGGTTCAGCCGATGTGTTGTTCTCCTTGTTTACGGTTTGGGGAAATAAACGGCGTTTGTAAAGTTCAACCCTGACTTCTTCAATCTTTGCCTTGCGCTTCGAGGCTTTCACCGTCCGCGTGGAATAAAATTGATGTTTTTTGCCGCTGTGACTGTGGAGTTTGTTTGCTGTTCTCGTCCGTTTCTCCACAGTACGCGGTTCTTGAAAGCAAATTCGAAGGCAGGATAGTGGAAGACTGAAAAGGAAATAATTATTGCGGCTCTCTTGGCAACAGTTTATAGTCACGCTATCAATTTGACGCGACTCGGAACTTTATTGGTACATTGTAATTTTCAAGCTTATTTTTACACTTTCTTTTCAAACGTAAACACAGGTGAACACATCTTAAATAACTCATTTTTCCATTTCGTGGTTTCAGTAGCCGAGAAAAAACAGACAGAATTTTTTTGCCGCCATGTTTGTCTATCTAATTTAAAACCCGCGCCATCACGCTAATTACCGCTAAACGCGCGGAAACTGTGTCACCTTAAGTGACTTAAAATCCCCATCGGTTTTTAACGACACGGTTTTGTCTTCAGTCGTGAACGGAATTGAACGGATATCTTAAACTTGATTACCGGGGCTAGGATGAGTTCTAGTGTGCAAAGAAAATCAGAGGCGTGCGAAATGGGTTTTTGTTAATTCTCAATCAGGGCCCCTGATTACTGGAGCCAATATGAGTTCTAGTCTACGAAGAATTAAAAGAGGCGTGCGTGTTTTTTGCAAAAATCTCAATCAGAGCCCATTTGTTCGAAAGCCGAGAACTTAATTCAGGGTTCGCGTAAACGTTATTTTTTTTTCCTCTTTTCACTTTTGGATAAAAGTTTCTTTTGCTGATTTTTGCTTTTCAGGATTTACGTCCCCTGATATAAAATTTTTCAGAACATCATTATGGTTACTGTTCAGTCTTGGAGTAGGGTTAATCGGCTTTCGAACAGTAATGTGGCTTTTATCAGTTGGTGCACTTTACTTATAAAGAAGCTTTGGACGAGAAAATGTTGACCTTTCTAACACCATGTTAACTGATTGATTGTTCGTAGGTTCCTCAAAAACAACGAGCTGAAGGACCTGCCTCAAGGAATCTTTGATCAGAATACTAACCTGCAATGGCTGTAAGTGCAACTCTTATTCTTTTGTGTTATAATTCAGCACTATTCCTAAATTGACTTTAAAGTGAAGAGACGATGGAGACGGGATGTAAACTTGAATAGTTTTCAATGAAATGTTATCAGTATCATAAAAACACTATCTATAAATAAAAACTGGCCTTTACTGTGAACTAAAGATTTCATTAGATTATTAAAGTAAGTTACACACTTTTATCACGCGACCGTCTTTGTAATCGCTTTAACATTGCTATTATAAAAATATTTTCCCTTCGGAAACAACAGGCACCATTCTTGCTTTTCTGAGTTGTTATTTATAGTTTGCGCTTGCGCAGAAACGCCATAAGTGCCTTTTGCGGATGAAATACGACGACGAAAAATGAAGCCCATTTTAAACCTCGGGCTTTTTACTAGCCCGAGTAATGAGTGACTATACCAGTGTGATTTTTTTGTGTCCGCAAGGTGATAAGGACTGTGGGCGATAACTCGACTTTCTTTTAATACACAACTGCGTCTTTATCCTTGGCATTTTCCCACTCTGGTTGCAGAAGGTAACATTCTAACCGTATGCAACAGTCGAAAAGTCCTTGGTAACATGGAATCCTCTAATCCAGGAAGAAATTTTCAGATAAATTACCGAAAAGTTTCTTTGGTCTCAACTCATTACAGTTACAATTACCGTCAAGAAATTAAGCAACATTTTGTTTCCGTAAAAATGTCTCCTTTAGCCTTTGTATCGACAAAATATGAGTCCGCGACGTTTTAATTTCTGCCAGCCCTCTTAATACGGACACCTGGGATAATGCGGACACTTTGTCATGTCCCCTTGGTGTCCGTAGTAGTATACTATGTTGTGTTTACTCCTCCTTTTGGATTTCCCTTGGATTTCCCGCATACTAATTTGGATTTCCCGCATACTAATTTGGATTTCCCGCATACTAATGAAGTGTCTAGCTAGCTAGGTAAAAATGGCTACCTCCATACTAATAAGCGTCGTTCTAGTACAATAAAAACAACAGACTTGCCCAAACTTGCCCGGGCTCTTTTAACCCTGATTGGTTCATGTAGAATGTATTACGTGTTCAAAATAAAAGCGGGTAGATTTCGAAAGCGCTATCGTTCAAGCAATCGCTTCGCTAGGAAAGAAGTCTAACTGTCACCAATATTTTTTCAAACATGCAAGTTGAATCAAGCACTACCCCTTTCTTGACGATTGACGAAGTGGGCAGTCAGTCTTATCGGCTATGTTTTTCAGCCAACGTATGCCGCTATACTAGACGCACTGATTCAAGAAAAAAAAATAACTCGCTGCAACGGCTGCGCCGTTCAACATCCAAGTCAAAGACAGCAATCCTGCCTGATGATGGATAGCGAAGATGCCTAGACTTACCCGATCTCTTTTAACCCTGATTGGTTCATGTAGAATGTATTACGTGTTCAAAATAAAAGCGGGTAGATTTCGAAAGCGCTATCGTTTAAGCATTCGCTTCGCTAGGAAAAAAGTCTAACTGTCATCAATATTATTTCAGACGTTGCTCCAAACACGCAAGTCAAATCAAGCGCTGATGTTGTAACTTAGTTGAAAGCATTAAAATACAGGAACTTATTTGTTGTGTGGCAACAAAACTGATCCATCTATTAGAGAAACCGCTTGGTTCTGACTGTTCTTTTATTAAGCGGTAGTTCCGTTCACACAGCCAAAACACAGACATGACAGAAATTTTAACCGAAAACTGCGTTCTCTTCTATCTCAATACTGAAAACCCCGATACTATCTGACCTCTCAGCTTTGGCGATGAGAGATGTGTGAG
>JAEMWC010000786.1:365000-407500 GCA_016490735.1 Pachyseris speciosa
CGTTTATTCATTTCAAATCACTTTCTGTATTGTTTCTGTATTCCCTGAGAAAAGACAATAAAGTTTATGTTTGTCTCTCAAGAAACGTGTAATTCACATTAGTGGCGTGTTTATATTGATCGTTGCAAACAACTTAAGCTGTCTATTGTCGTTGTTGAATGGCAGTGATTTCAAGGATATCCCATGGGCTTTTTCACTTTAGAGTTTGTATGCAAATATAGGGTTGAGAGAAGAGCTGAGATCCGTTTTGCATAACGCGTGCGTGACTAACGGTGCGGAAAACGAAAAAAGTTAGCTAAGAATTTATTTTCTCTCACACATCTCTCATCGCCAAAGCTGAGAGGTCAGATAGTATCGGGGTTTTCAGTATTGAGATAGAAGAGAACGCAGTTTTCGGTTAAAATTTCTGTCATGTCTGTGTTTTGGCTGTGTGAACGGAACTACCGCTTAATAAAAGAACAGTCAGAACCAAGCGGTTTCTCTAATAGATGGATCAGTTTTGTTGCCACACAGCAAGTAAGTTCCTGTATTTTAATGCTTTCAACTAAGTTACAACATCAGCGCTTGATTTGACTTGCGTGTTTGGAGCAACGTCTGAAATAATATTGATGACAGTTAGACTTTTTTCCTAGCGAAGCGAATGCTTAAACGATAGCGCTTTCGAAATCTACCCGCTTTTATTTTGAACACGTAATACATTCTACATGAACCAATCAGGGTTAAAAGAGATCGGGTAAGTGTAGGCATCTTCGCTATCCATCATCAGGCAGGATTGCTGTCTTTGACTTGGATGTTGAACGGCGCAGCCGTTGCAGCGAGTTATTTTTTTTTCTTGAATCAGTGCGTCTAGTATAGCGGCATACGTTGGCTGAAAAACATAGCCGATAAGACTGACTGCCCACTTCGTCAATCGTCAAGAAAGGGGTAGTGCTTGATTCAACTTGCATGTTTGAAAAAATATTGGTGACAGTTAGACTTCTTTCCTAGCGAAGCGATTGCTTGAACGATAGCGCTTTCGAAATCTACCCGCTTTTATTTTGAACACGTAATACATTCTACATGAACCAATCAGGGTTAAAAGAGCCCGGGCAAGTTTGGGCAAGTCTATTGTTTTTATTGTACTAGAGCGACGCTTATTAGTATGGAGGTAGCCATTTTTACCTAGCTAGCTAGACACTTCATTAGTATGCGGGAAATCCAAATTAGTATGCGGGAAATCCAAGGGAAATCCAAGGGAAATCCAAAAGGAGGAGTAAAAACAACATAGTATACTACTTTAGTTTTTACTTGCGTGAAGTGATACTGACCGCAAATACCTTACTCTCTTTCTTATGTTTCAAATGACGTATTTGTAAACAGATTATTTTTTCTCGACACATTTCACCGAGACACCATTAACGTCTATGCGAAAAAATCCTACATCGTTTGATAAGCGTTTCCTTTCTCAAACACTTAGCAGAAATATTCATCGAAGCGAAAGCAAGTGTGCGTAGTTTTTTTGCAATAAATAACTATTTCTACCTCATTAGCTATGCTGAACCTCAGTAGTCTAGAGGTCATTTTTACTGTCCCCAATGTAAACAACCCGGGTTCAACTTCTACTAGTGGCACCTATCGCGAGCTTTTTTCTTCTTCTTTCATACATAATTTTTACAAGTGTTATCATTATTGTTCTCAATGATTGAGCTGTAAAGCAATTTTGTAATATAAGGGTCTACGGAGTTACACTGCAAAGAAATAGACCCCAACACAAGCTAAGCGCAATGTGTCTGATGTAAGAAAGACAGACTTCTCTCTGTTCTTTTGTTTAGCGTTAAATTAGGGATATAATACTGTTTTTTGCAAGCCCGAGTTTAGGCTAATTGCAGCCTCTTGTTTTATTTCAAAGTCTACCAACCGAGGATCGGTAGATATACATGTGTGAAAGTAAAGCACCACAGTACAAGTATCAAATACTGAAATTGACAGTGCGCAGATAACCAGTGTCCGTAAAGCGTTTGTCACTCGAGACACAGACAACTTGTTCGTTGTTTGTATTGACCGATGTCCGTATTAAGCGTGTTAATTTTATAGAAAATATGTGAGGTTTTCGTCGGGACAAACGAGACTGTAAGTAACATCCAAGCGTCCGTATCAAGCGAGTGTCCGTAGAGTGGGGCTCCATTGTAATAAGATAAAATTCCGATCCAAGTAAAAAAAAACTTAGGGAGAAAAAAGAGCCAAGAGAAACCCAGGTACCAGACACTCAGTTGTATAACCACCAAGTGAGTGTTCGCAATACTAACAGGAATTGTTTTTCTGAGTAAGGGGGTGATTACATAGCGAATTTCAGCCCGGTGGAGCGGCTGAAATACTGTTGCGGTTACATGACAAATTTCAGCCCGGGATGAAATCTTGCAGCCGTCTTGTTGCCTAGAAAACATCTTCACTGCTCATGCTCACGTTGCCTTTTCAGCCCGGGCTGTAATTCCATTTCGATTACATGGACTTTTTGCGGATTTTTCAGCCCGTTTGCCCGGGCTGAAAATCCTAGCCCGGTTCACAAATCGGGCTAGGATTTTCAGCCCGGGCTAAATCCTTCTCCATGTAATCACCACTTTCATTTCAAAAGGGTTTCTTTCAGAACCAGGGCTGAAATCTTAGCCCGGGCTGAAAATCGCTATGTAATCACCCCCTAACCATAGTAAGCGAATAGCTGACCACATATCAAGATGGCGTATAACGATTTAACGGCTTTCAGTAGGCCTTATTCAAGAAGCCCACTCTCTTTGAACCTGCGTAGGTAGCAATGGCAAAGGAATCATGTCATTGTACTATCATGGGATAGATGTTGCTGTTCTATTAAGTTAACTAACAGGCTGTCTGTGTATAAACCACCCACTCAATTTCGCATCAAAAATAATTTCGCCTGATACTCTGGTAACAGAAAGACTTAGAATTAGTATAAAAACAGAATTGGTTCGAATTTAAACGGTTTTTCGGTGGAGTTAGGAACCATAAAATATTTCGCCTGGTCAGCGCCTATCGCAACATTTACGAAAAGCATAACATTGGCATTTTTCGTGGCGCTGTGAAATATTTGATTCGCGTATCCAGTAATGAATCTTACGTCAATTCACTTATTAACGTTTGCATTTTTGCGAGAAACTAACAGATTTTCTCTTGATTTACGTTTCAAGACGAAGTCAAGCATATTACTAAACACTATCAATCGCTGTCGAACGATGGCCGGAAATGGCCTTGCTTCAAGGGCTAGTTTTGAAAGTTTGGGACCTCGTTGAACACTCTAGTCTACACAGCCGAAAAGTATAGTCCTTTCTCGGCGAAAATATGCAAAAAGCCCTGTGCATTTTCAGTATTTTCTAAAGTTATGGCCGTTTGTAACAACACATGCACGAGCAGTTGCGACTTTGACGCCTACAACAGAATCGACATATCTCAGGGCAGATTTTATCATAAGTACAGCTTATCTGCTTCGCAAATCGGGTTTATTTCCATCTTCAGCGATTTCTCAAGATTTTCAACCACTGAATCGAACGGTAGTTGCAGTATTAAAATAAGTGGTTAATGCTCTCCAAACGTGAGAATTAAACCGGGTAGTTTTGTTGAGTTTCTTGTCAGCGAACCTGAATCTCGATTCCACGGTCACATTTTGTGATAAATATTCCATCGAAACATCTTTTTAGAGCTGGGTTTCTTCGTGAATCAGTCAATGAACTATCCTTAATCTCGTATTAAGGAGAAAATCGGGATTTGAAAGCTTAGATATTTCGAAGAAACTGCCGGCACACTTTACATCGTTGGAACACAAAGGGTTTACTGAAACGAGGCAATCCAGAATGAGGAATCCGGAATTCGGAGTTCGGATTTCGGAATTCGGATTTCAGAACCCAAAAATGAAATCCAGGAATCCAGAGTCTACAACCTGGAGAAAGGAAATCAGAAAGAGCTCACATGGAGGAGAATATTTGAACCAAATTAATGTTTCTACAAATGATCGAACTCTTTACCAACCTCAACAAATCTCTTTGAAGATAATATTGAAAATTGGCGCCAAAATGTTTCTGTTTGTTTTTGTATATATGAATAAAGGAGTTAGTTTCTGAAGAATCTGTGGTGCTGCATCGGTGTGGGAGTGAAACACGAAAATTTGTTTTCTCAACGGAGTTAACAATGTAAATTGACCACCGTAAAGGGATTCAAAAAGCTGACATTTCGAGGGTTATTCCTTTGTCAGAGCGAAGGGCTCTGACGAAGGGCTAAGACGCTTGAAACGTCACAGAGTTTTTTGAATCCCTTTACGGTGGTCAGTTTTCATCAATTCCGTTGATCAACCAAATTTTTGTGTTTTGTTTAAAGTTGTGTTATGTTATCTTGTATGAAACACGTAATTTTGTTTATTTGTTTATCTTTTTCGATTTTCCTCCTATAAGAGCAAAAGCACTAGACACTTGAGTCTTGGTCACGTGCACGGTATAATAAATATGGAGAGTAGGTGGCTTGACGTATCAGTATAAAAATTACAGTTTGTGGCAATCTGAAGAGAAAAACAAAGTGTTGCGTGCAACAATGTGTTCAATGTCACTGCGTGTCCTTACTGACAGAGTTAAAGCAAAATTATATTGAAAATGCCGACCAACTGAAGACGAGTTTCGCCATTGGTAGACGCCCAATTAGTGCCCATGCATATACAGGCACTGCACTAAATAGAGAATATATTCATTATATTGTCTCATTTGTAAATACCCTTAGAGAATAGAATTCTAGTTTCATTATCTACCAGCGGATACAAAAGGGTCATCGCTTAAAGACATGCTAGTTGTTAAAGCAAAACTGTAAAGTGCTACTATGATGAAATTCACATCTTTCCTATCTAAACCGTTTTAAAATATAAACAAGTAGTCTGTACTAGAAGAAGAATGCTGTTTACTATTTTCAAATATATCTTTTTGTTCCAGAGTTATTCAAGTTTTTACAATATGCAAATTAGCAAAGTGCTGACGTCATATCCCCAACCGATTTTTGATCAAATATGACGAAAAAGGTTATCTCAGCCAATTTGTGTCAAAAATGCTTGATTCTTTTCAGTAAGAGTCCACTATATGTGTTTCACAATATGAGCTTACCAGTATTGTTACCATGGCAACATACTTTGTTCCAGTCCTCCCTAATATTAAGGGCTTTGCTGGCCACCTTCAGAATTCTGTTTGGATATTTTCCAATTTTGCTTCATTTTCATGATCTAGCAAGCATGTAAATATATATCATGTAGAGGTCCCGACCTTCGAGCTGAAAATCACTAAATTATTGAAATCAGGTCAGTAGGGAGGAGTGGAAAAGAGTGAGTTGCCATGGGAACCGAAATTTTTACAGCCGTAGGTGTGTTGCCTTTAGAACTATCAGCCTATCAAGTTTCAATGGTCTCTGCTGAAAATTGACCAAGCTAGCTCTATTTGTATACTTGCCGATGATGTTATATTGGGTTGATACTATGACGTTATTAGTCATCTCATTTGCATATTTTACACATTTCAGTTAAACTTAAATATCTCCGGAACCAATGCAGATGATTAAAAACGAAAAACGGGGTTTTTAATCATTCCTGAAATTCTATGTGATAAACTTAACATATCAAGAGGTAAAAATTTGATCATAGTAGCACTATAAAGGCTTTCAGAAACACATTGTAAACACAGCAGGAGTCACGTTGGTCTGTCAATTCCTTCTTTTACGTGCATGAAAATTAAAACAAAAACTATTTGCCCCGAAAGTTGTCTTTGCTCTGGAAGTCAATTCAAACATCCGAATTAAACCAAGAAATGTTATGGTCTGCGGGATATATTTAAAAGTTAAGTGGTTAAGAGCAATAAACACCTATTTCCCGGAACTACTGTTCGATTCAGTCATTGAAAGTCTTGGGAAATGGCTGATGGTGAAAATAAACCTCAGTTGCGAAACAGGTAAGCTGTACTTATGATAAAATCTGCCCGAGATATGTCGATTTTGTTGTAGGCGTCAAAGTCGTAACTGTTCGTACATGTGTTTTTACAAACGGTCATAACTTTAGAAATACTGAAAACGTACAGGGGATTTTGCATAATTTTTGCCGATAAAGGACTACACTTTTGGGCTGTGTAGACTAGAGTGTTCAACGAGGTCCCAAACTTTCAAAACAATAGCTCTTCAACTGAGAGAGGCCATTTCCGGCCATCGTTCGACAGCGATTGATAGTGTCTAGTAATATGCTTGATTTCATCTTGAAACATAAATCAAGAGAAAATCTTTTAGTTTCTCGCGGAAAAACGCAAAAAAAAAACATATGCGAACTCCGAGCGCAAGACCCAGAAATTTGAAAAAAAAAAAAAGGCGGCCTTTTAACTTTACCATCTCAAAAATCACGATATGCCTCTGCAGGCATCCTGGTACGTAGCAATAATTGTTCCCTAGAAATAACTAGCTGTACATATACCCTTCTTGTCCTTCAATTTTCTCAACACTTCTTGAACATAAACATTGTTTTGAGGTCCTCATTTCTCGCGTGGCAGAGAAAGAGATCGCTTTCGGAAGCCTATTATTGTCATGGACTTGTTAACAAATGTAGCTATCTAAGCAAACTGCTGAATACATATCTAAGGTCGAGAGGTAAGTAAAGAGTCAGTCTTTATTTTCTGAGTTTGCCAAAGTATCTCGTTTTTTCCCAGAGTGGGTTTTTAAATTGTTGCACAAAAATTTAGCTATAGTTCATGCAGTCAGGTAATAAACGCTTGACGACATTTGGCTGCATTGAAGTTTTCCTTCGTGCAAATTCCTTTCAAAATATGAAAACCACGATGAGCAAAATTTTCATCTTTCAAATGTATTTTAAGTGCTGCAGTTTGACTTTATCACGAGTTAATCAAGTAAAAAACAACATCAAATAAACAAACATTAAACGAGTTAAGATTCCTAATGTTCTTATAATTATTACGGCGTGTAAACAAATTATACCCGAGAGTCTTGTTGTCATGCATGATCACCCTCTTGCACAATTTGTGGCAGTATAAGCAAACCACTGATTATCTCAGGTCGAGAGCTCAACTGTGGTTAGTGAAAGAGTTAGTCTGTGTATGCTGTGCTTGCCAAAGTGTCTAGTTTTTTGTTAGAGTGGAATTTTAATTTGTTTCGAGAAGATTATTTTATCGATTTACGCTGTGGCGAGTATTCACTGAACCCGCACGCTTGGCTGCTTCAGTTTTCGCATCATCAACTGTATTTCTCCAGAGAATTTCAGCTTGTCATATAAACATACACTGAGTTTAAGTCTCATCACACAGCCAAAGTACGAAAGTTATTTTTCAAACGGTTTAACTTCACTAAAGCATGTTTATCGATACTCAAGTTTGTTTTGGTCGTAGACAATTTCACCAAATTTTCAGCAGTATAGCCGGGTTCCAGAATTCAACTGTCCTTTGGAAGAATATGTTTAGTAACCAACGATTCCACATTATTCCCCCATGTTATTGCCTCTTCTGCCGGTGTGCTTCGCTTTGGATTCAGGAGTGCATTGCCCTCCCACATCACCCAATGTTCTTTCAAAACTGAAAAACTTTGCACACTACGAGAGCACCTTAATTAGAAAGGTTAGTTATGTACAATTGCATCGCCTTTTTTTTTTTTTTTTTTATAAAACATCGTTTCAGCTGTGTTGAGGAAAAAAGAGCAAACGATTATTAAATCGAACTGACTCTATCGAAAAAGAATATCTCACAAATTAATATGATCTGGTGAGCTGAAGCCACTCTTTATTTGGGCACTAAGGCCACATGGTAGCGGGCATTACCCCTCAAATCTACCAAATCAAAGATTGAGCCAAGGCATTAGCAGCCATGGACAGCTGTTTCGGCCTTGTTAGGCCGCATCAGCATGGCACTCCATGCCACATCCTTCTCCTAAACGTCTCCCTTGACGTGTACAGTTACTGCGCGACAGGCGAGACTCTCCTCCCCCCTCTCCCTTAATCAATGTTGTTGGACCACATTTTCTGCATGGCCTCGCATTTGCACGAACAGAAAGTGTGGTCCAACAACATTGACAAGGGGCGTTTGAGGGGCTCCTCTTTTCAGTCGGAATGCACCATTTTGTTAATGATCAGTTCCTGGTGAATTGTGGGTAGATCCAGTCCTTCGTGGGGGCAAACGGCGAAATTACAATTTCAAATTACGTCCTAAGATGGCCGTTTGCCCTCACAAAGGACTGGATCTACCAACAATTCAGCAGGAACTGATCATTGGCAAAATGGTGTATTAAGTGTACCGTCTCAAGTATATTTACAACTGGTTGTCTGATTTATGTACGAGGGTAAATGTCGTTTTTTTCAAATGGAAGCTGGCTACATGGGCGCAGAAGAGTTATTTTCAAAGTTGAAGTTTTACTTACCGTAAAAGCTCTATTAAGCCCCCGGGGGGTGGGGGGGGTTATTTAATTGTAGGCCTCATTGACGGGGGGCTTATTAGAGAGGGGGACTTACTAGAGAAGGGGGCTTATTTGAAATCTCAAACACGCCGTTTTCGTCTTATAATAGTTTTTGTACCAAACTCAAACAGCTGCAGTGAAACTTTATTATTTAACAAAGAGCAACAAACAGTATTATGTGTTTGAGTGTATAATTGATTAGAAGTAAACCAACTGGGCTGCTTGAAGTGAAATTCGTAAGAGGGAATAGGACGGGTTCATTACAAAATCTCATGTTCCCAAAGGGGAGGGGGTGGGGGGTATTAGAGGGGGCTGCTTATTACAGAAAATGACTTCCAAATGGGGGTCTTGTTAGAGAGGGGGGGGGGGGGCTTAATAGAGCTTTTACGGTATGAGAACTGCAGACTTATTAGTGTTCTAATTGATCCGAAATTGTGTGAAAAAGCGTCTTGAAATTAGTGTTGTTTTGAGTTTGTGCGTTGTGACGTAAGGGGTGCATTCGATTTTTTGATTTCGCGCGACAGCTGTAAGAAACGTTGGCGAATTAAAAGCTGTTTGCTATTCCTAAGCGTAGTGGCAGATATAAGTCGTATCGAGAACGTTTTTAATATAGTAAAGCGCGAGTTAAATTAAAAAGAAAAGCAGTAAGACTGAGTATCACACATGAGACATTTCAAGAGTTGGCTTATCGCGAAGGGGAATTGTTGACAATCACTTTTGACTCAACGTATAAGCGCAAAGCAGAAGCAGACACGCCGAAGGCTGAAAACATATTATGTTTGGGTAAAAATAAACCTGATTAAAGGAAAGTCAGTATTTTATTTACTCGTATTTTCTTACACAGGAACATTTGTCGCGCTATAGCGTTACTTACATGTTGTGAACACGTTACTTTTCCAAAAAGCCAAATAAATGGAAAACACTAGTACTGTGATTATCTCTAATCAGTCCTGAATAGTCTTCAAGAACAGACTATAAAAGCAAGATAAACATAAAAGAGCTACATATATTCCCTTTCAGTTGCTATGGTAGATCGTCCGTTGAATGGTAGACCTTGATGTGGTACTCCGTGACATCCGTCCCGAAAAGTTATCCAGCGATTAACTTTTGTATTCGTACTAATGAAAGAACGTACAACGGCTTTTGCGAACAAGTACCTTGTAAGGAACTTCTTCTAAATCAGTTTGGCCGCAGGTTATTAGATAAACTTCATAACTGAAGTTTGAAGTCATAACTGTCTTTCAATCACCCGAGCAGCTGGCTGTTTCTTCATTGTGTGTACCGTTTTCTCTTTCTGAGTCATTGCTTTCATACTAATTGAGATATTACATGACTAACGAATCTGTGAAAAGAAAACAATGACCAGAAACGTTGCGAGCCTCCTTTCACAGCAGTCCAATTGATGCAAGGGGAAACACCAAAATGTCTTCAAAAAGGAAGGAACTCAGTTTTAATTCCTTTTTTAAAAGTGAACTTCTATCAGTATTTCTTTCAGTAGATGATTTGCTGCAACGGAGTGCTTCCCTAGTGGCTTGTCCTTTAAATGGCACGCGATCGCAGAAGAACGTGTGGTGATGTTAATTTCAAAGAACGTAAACAAACCATTACATGGTAGATCTAACACCGGTTCATACGTCATTTCTGAAACCGAATAGAGCTGCGTAACTTAGAATGATGTCCAACTATTCTGCAGAAAGCAAAACAATCTTTCATAGTAATTCATGGTCATCTTTGCGCTTGCTCTCAGAAAACATTAAAATAATAATAATAATAATTAAAGTTCTTAAAAACGCATTCTACATATAAATGTCTCGATGCTTTTTACAGCTAAAAGAAAGAGCTCTCACGAAACAGGTACGTTTTCAAAGCCCTTTTAAAACTATTAACAGAGTTACCTAGTCTAATTGCAAGCGGTAGCTGATTCCATAACTTCGGAGCAATTGCCGCAAAAGATCTATCTCCGTAAGTAACTGTAGCAGTCTTCGGGATAACTAGGAGGTTGGAATCGCTAGAACGAAGAGAGCGACAGGGAGTGTAATGATGTAAAAGTTCGTTAATATACACCGGGGCAAGGCCATTAAGAGATTTGTACGTAAGCAACAGTAACTTAAAAATTATTCTGTCATTTACAGGAAGCCAGTGCAACTTTTTTAAAACAGGAGTAATGTGATCAGTCTTCTTCATGCACACAATTAATCTTGCCGCGGTATTCTGCAATCTCTGAAGTTTCTCTCAATTTCACGAGAGGGAATTCCATAGAGCAAACTATTACAATAATCCAATTTCGATAAAACAAAGGCATGGACAATGCGCTCAGTATCCGCTTGCGAAAGATATTTTCTGATTCTGCCAATAAAATGAAACGAACGCGAAAGAGCGCGACAGGTATTGTTGACATGGGGAACAAAGGTGAGGTGTGAATCAAGCGTGACTCCAAGGTCTTTGATAACACTAGTAGGCTGAACGTAATGATCACCGACTTTAATCGAAGCAATCGGCTCAGCAGGTGAAAAACGCGAAGAGAAATGAATTATCTCAGTCTTCGACGGATTGCATTTAAGCATATTGCATAAATTCCAACTCATGATATCATCTAGACACAAACTGAGATTTTCTAGAGAAGCGATGCGGTTTCCTTTACGCATAAAAATGTAGAGCTGGGTGTCGTCAGCATACATCATTACGTCGAAACCGTGTGCGGAGATGATATCTTCAAGAGGGGCGATATACAACGAGAATAACAGCGGTCCAAGGGCGGACCCTTGAGGAACACCACACGGTAGATATCGTGGTCGAGAAACAATCTTATCGAGGGCGATGCATTGAGGACGACCTTTAAGGTATGATTCAATCCACCGAAGAACCATTTCGGAAAAGCCATAGCGATACCGAAGCCTATCAAGAAGAATAGCGTGGTCTATTGTGTCAAAAGCCGCGGACAGATCTAACAGCACTAAAAGAGCTTCGCATTTATTGTCAATTGCCTGATGTATATCATTAACTTAGCTGCGATTACGTCAACACCGAAATGCACGAAAATACACTTTCAGCCTTGGTCATTTTTAAGCCTTATAACATAGCAAAAGCACACTACTTCCTGTATCGATTGTCCAGGTAAAAGAACGGTCGTACAAGGTAATAGAACGGCCATACAATGAAAACGTATTCAGACAACCAGTTGCAAAAATATCGACACACCGGCTGCCTATTAAAAAACTCACTCTTCTCTAAAAACCTCACTCTTCTCTAAAACTCTCCCTTGACAGTTACTCCACGACAGGCAAGACTCCCCTCCCCCCTCTCCCTTGACAGTTACTGCACGACAGGCAAGACTCCCCCCCCCCTCTCCCTTGACAGTTACTGCACGACAGGCTTGACTCCTCCCCCCCCTCTCCTTAATCATTGTTGTTGGACCGAATTTTTTGCATGGCCTTGCATTTGTTCGAACAGAAAATATGGTCCAACAACATTGATAAGGGGAGCGGGAGTGGCACCTCTTTTCAGTCGGAATTAAGTGTACCGTCCAAGTATTTTTGCAACTGGTTGTATGTAGCTTCCAAATGCGGATAGGTTGATAACGTAGACATCAAAATTGAGTGAACGTGGCCCTAGTTAATCTTGGACTACCACTGAAATATAATAAGGCTTCGTATGAACGATGACATTGGATTCTCCACTCCAGCGTATGAACTGAAAGTGACTAAACCGATGGTGCTATTTTTTATTTTATTTTAATTTTTCTAGGTTTTTAAGCGACAACCAGTTGGATTTCTTGCGGGATGGAGTATTTAACAACACCCGTCTGTCTCGACTGTAAGTGAGATACTTACCTCTTGACCATACAAAGTAAAAATGTAATCAAGAATCCAACTGTACCAGGTACAAATTATCGATCGAATACAAAAGGGAATAATGAAAAATCGTGGACTTCTTTTTAGACAAACGTTATAAATAAACTGTTAATTGTCTGCAGGCACTTGGATAACAATCAACTGAAGGAACTGCCATCTGGAATTTTTCATCATAATGAAGGCTTGTATGAGCTGTGAGTAAAGCTTTTTCACCTGCTTTAAAAATTATACATAATATTAAGCACGGAGGGGTTTCAATGGAACTAAGACAATAACCCTGAAATGATATTAAAATGTATTCCGATGGTTAAAAGTCTTGGTTCTTTTCTTCCAACGCATACGTGATGTTTAAAAATTGATTGCTGTGTAACAGTGTAGCACCAAGGTTGACGTAAAAATTTTACCATCTTACTTTACTCTCAAATTTGCATTATATAAGCACGGCCAAAACTTCACTATTTTAATTTGAAATTAAAACAAAATTCGTTCTTGGCTAACACAAGTCTTAGACTTAAGAACAAGCAAAGCCAAGACATCTTCCTGGTATAGATCCTTTTTGTAAAATAACCATAATTAAGTTACCAGTCAGCCAAAAGGATTTAAAAAGATTTAGATTTCCTTAGAACGCTCAGAATTGTCGAAAATTTATTAAGGGGTTGGTAAGTTGTTGTTACAAACAAACCCTGAGCAAGTAAATGGAATTTTAAGGGATTTTCCTGACGTTTGTTGCAAACAAAAGATCGCATGGACGACAATTCGTTTAGAGCATCTGCTTTCTCTGGCATCAGTCTGCGAAACTTCGTCGAAAATTTCGGCGGTTATCAAGGAAGCCTGACAACCAGTGGAACTATAACAACCAATGGTTGCATATTATCAAAGTGATCCACCCAATATCTGGTTGCTTCGAAAAAGAAGAAAAAGCAAACAAACAAACATACAACTGTATAACCTCAGATACCTTTTTGTTTCTGAAAAACAAAAAAAAGTATCTAAGGTTATACAGGTTTCGAAAATACTGGCGTGCAGTGCTCCTACCAAGTAAACTAATAAGCTATTTGGCCATACTAAACCTGTGAATGATGAAAATAAAAAGGTGATCACGTGATAAATCGCATTTTTAGAACAGCCAGGGTTTAAATAGCTAAAGATCGTCGAAGTTACAGTTTGCGACTGAAGCTGTCGCTAATAGATAGCCTGCATGAGAGACAATTCCTTAGTTTTTATTATTATTATTATTATTATTATTATTATTATTATTATTATTATTATTATTATTATTTTGTGTTTTTACCCGCCAGCCTATATAGCCTAACAGCGAAGAAAATAAATTGCTCAATGTCGAAATGCATTTTTTCTAAATATGAACATATTGAAATCGTACATTGAACTGTGGATTAAAGATCGAATAAAGACGCAAATGATCCTTCTAGTGGTGAATGCTACTTGAGCAGTACCGAAAAGAAAGTTAAAAACAATTGGCTCTCGTTTGTTGTTTTCAAAGATCTCTTTGACTGAGTTAGTTCTTAAGAGACGTAGTGCTTCTCCTTTGATAAAACCCTTTTTGGAGTTATAAGGGTGGCAGGATGAGAAGTGCGTGTACTGAAAAGTTTCAGTGGGCTTGAAGTGTGTTGAAGAGAGTTGAAAGTCGAGGTCCTTTGAAAACCTCAGTGTCGAGGAAAACAGCGCGTTCTGATGACATTTTATGCACAAACACTTGATTGTGTGCTGGAAAGAGTGAGCGAAGTTTACGAAATCAGCCGGGACCTCTGTAATATGAATGTTCCAGGGTTGGCGCAGGGTTGGAGCAGGGTTGGCGCAGGGGTGAGAGCGCTCGCCTTCCACAAATGTGGCCCGGGTTCGATTCCCGGACTCGGCGTCATAAGTGGGCTGAGTTTGTTGGTTCTCTACTCTGCTCCGAGAGGTTTTTCTCCGGGTACTCCGGTTTTCCCCTCTCCCCAAAAACCAACATTTGATTTGATTTATTTGGAGTTGATTTGATTTAGTCTCCCCAATTAGTAGAGCATCTGTGCTCGGCTAGATAGATTTGAGACTTAAACAGAGTGATTATTATTTTTATTATTCCACAACAAAAACATGTCATCAATATATCTTTTCCAAACGACATGTTTTTGTGGACTGGCCATTAGTAGCCGTTTATCGAGATCTGCCAAAAATATGACAGCGAAAGCGATCGCCATTTTAGTTTCCATAGCGATGCCGTGGGTTTGTACCTGTTGTACGAAATGCTTTCCGTTGAATTGGAAAGAATTTTCTTCTAGTATGAGCTGCATGAGTTCCCGTAAATCGTTGGTGGGAATTGGCAGATTATGCTCATAGTGGTCCTCGTAGTAGCGGCAGATAACATCAATTCCCTCTGTTTGAGGAATGTTAGTGTAGAGGAAACTAACGTCAAGAGTGGCTAAAATAACATCGTTTGGAATTTGCGTGTTTTCGACGAAATTGATAAAATCAGGGGTGCATTTTAAATATGACTCTTGTTTGATAGCGATGGGTTGTAATAGTGAATCCAAGAAACTGGAATTACGTTCTGTAGGGCCCCTACTACCAGAAACAATTGGTCTGCCGACTGGTGTTTTCTTGTGGATTTTAGTCAGCGTGTAACATTCTGCTATGGGTGGTTGTTTTAGACCGATTGTCAACATTTGTGAGTCATTTTGTCGATATTACCCGAGCGGAATAGTTTGTTAACTATTTCGTTGACTTTTTGGGCAGTCTCTAGCACAATAGGAGATGTGAGAGGCGTATAAAATTTATCGTCAGATAATTGTTGTAAGCCTTCTTGTATGTTTTGCACGGTGTCCATAATGACTGTTGTTGTTCCTTTGTCGGCTTTTTTGAGATAAATTTCGGTATTGCCCGTAAGTGAGCTAATAGCTTTTCTTTCGTTCGCTGAAATGTTGTCATTTTGAGGTCGGAAAACTGTCGAAATAAAATAGTTTTCAAGGGCAACTGAGTTTTGAGTTGTTGGTTGTGTTTATTAAAGTCTACGAGTCCTCTGCTTCTACGTTCGTTATAAGGAAGATCAGTTTCAGGATGTAGGTGATCAGGTTTTAGTTCGTAGACTCGGTTGTGTTGTGATCGCTAAAACTGCGCGATTATAGAGGCCCTGCCAGGAGAGGGGCCCGTGTCTCTTGTCTGAATTTTAATATCTCCCGTGTCGGTGTTTAAATCGTTAATTCTCGGCCTTGATGCCATTGTCGGAAGTTTGCCGGGAATGATGTCGCCTGTCGGGATTTCATTTTCTGTGCTGTCGCTACTGTTTGGGCCATGTCGCTTGTCGGAATTTACCCTGGCAGGGCCTCATTATAGTTTGTAGTCAGTGTTAGGTGACCGTAAGTAGATTTCCCTCAAGTTTGTAACTAAACGCTTCGTTGCACCGTACCATGGTAGAGTTCTGAAAAGAACTGTATTTCATCTGTGAGATGCAAGACCGGTTTCGGAACCAAAAGATTGGATCCTTCGTCAATTGCTTTTGAGGGCTTTGAAGATGAGTTTCAGGATGTAGGTCATCAGGTTTTAGTTCGTAGACTCGGTTTCGTTGTGATCGCTAAAATTGAGCGACTATAGTTTGGAGTCAGTGTTAGGTGATCGTGTGTAAATTTTCCTCAAGTTTGTAACTAAACGCTTCGTTTAACGAAAGCATGCCGTTGAACGAAAGCATGCTGACTAAAATATTACTTACTTGATATTCTTTTCCTTCCAGCCGTGACTTAATTTCCTCCCTTTAGTGAATCTTTGTATCGTTCTGGGATGACGGGTAGATCGAATTTTTGTTTCGGTACAGAGGCTACTTACAGGGAACCCACGCACAAGTTTGGTTCAAATTATATATTTACTAGTAATTTGAGTGTCTCTATTAATAAGAGCCCAATTGACCCTAAAGCCGTAAACCCATCTTAGCTTGAATGGAAATTAAATGGCTCTACCAATCGGCATCAAAATGGCACTGATTGGGGCCTTTTTTATTGTAACAGTGTGGCTCTGATCTTGGATATTTATTTATTGATTTATCACAGATTCACTCCACTACATTACAAACAAATAATGAAATTAACAACAAATAAAATTGCTCCAGGTAGCATGCGTTTAATGAAAATTACAATATTTTGAAAATTATATTTTTTATTTATTTATTTATTTATTACAGATATCAAAACAGGTTCATCAATATTAACCGAGACGGCCCTAAATTGGTCCCAATTTGTCAGTGTCGAAATGGCTCTAGTGAAAGGGGCTGATACGCACCAAGGGGCTGAATTAATTTCCACTGTGAGTCAAATCGGTTTTTGCTGGGGCTGAAACGGTTTTTATTTGGGTCGATAAAGACCAAATTGACAAAATGGCCCCACGAAGAGTCAAATCATGATCAGCTCTAGGGGCAATAGAGCTGAATCAGCACTTTGGCGATGAAACAGATCTTTTGAATTTACAGTGCAAATACGAGGAGGGGACTGCAAGTCTGAAACATAAAACCGCTTTTAGATATGATGGATCATCGCAGTTATCAAGTCAAAGCGACTTTAGCAGCGTAAAGTTGCACCTCACTGTTCTCAGTTGACACCGGAGATGGTTTCCAGCCAGAATGAGATCCAGTACAGCTGATAAAGTTTTACTAAGATCATCCATCGTCCATTAACTGTCAGCCGGGGAATTTACTGCATAAAATAATACCCCGCTCAAATTTGCTTAGGGAGCTCAAGCAACGACGACGGCAACGGCAACGAAAACGTCATTTCAAAAAAGTACTTTCCGTTATTGCAACTTTTTCTCAATTGAGTGTGAATGATATATGAAATGGATCATATATGAACTGCGGAAATGAAATCAAATGAAGAATGATCCTCGCAGTTGTGAACGCAATTTATGCAATTGCGAAAAGAAGCCTGAAAAAAATTCAGGACTTCAACGGGGTTCGAACCCGTGACCTCGCGATTTTACCGGTGCGATGCTCTAACCAACTGAGCTATGAAGCCACTGACGTTGGGAGCAGGTCAATTGTGGGTTCATATGTTCCCGTGAAAGAAATGAGTGTGAATGATATATGAAATGAATCATATATGAACTGCGGAAATGAAATCAAATGAAGAATGATCCTCGCAGTTGTGAACGCAATTTATGCAATTGCGAAAAGAAGCCTGAAAAAAATTCAGGACTTCAACGGGGTTCGAACCCGTGACCTCGCGATTTTACCGATTTTACCGTTATCGTATCACACTCATTTCTTTTACGGGAACATATGAACCAACAATTGACCTGCTCCCAACGTCAGTGGCTTCATAGCTCAGTTGGTTAGAGGATCGCACCGGTAAAATCGCGAGGTCACGGGTTCGAACCCCGTTGAAGTCCTGAATTTTTTTCAGGCTTCCTTTTCGCAATTGCATAAATTGCGTTCACAACTGCGAGGATCATTCTTCTTTGATTTTTCTCAATTATTCCAACTTTTTTAACTTGTTGAATGTGGGCGAACTACCTGGAGCGAAATTAGAAAAAAAATTCGTCCAGTTTAAGGGGGGAGAAACTTAACTACGGTCTGTTGCTAAGGAAATCTCCAAACCTCCTTTATTTCGGTTCCTGGACTCCAGTGGGCTTCAAATTTCGGCATGTGTGTTCAATTCACCTTCCCTTTAAATTTTTCGAACCAAGCCCATATTTGGTATGTTACGTGACCAAAATAAAAACCGTCTAAAAACTCGTACTGAGTGGATCGTTCTCGAATTATAACATCACTTTTTGCCAAAAAACGGCAATATCACCAACTTGTAGCATGCGTTTGATGAAGAGTACAATATTTCGAAAATTATAAATCCTTAAGGGGTTACAAATGCATTTTCCTTGTAATGCTCACCATCTGTTTATCAGAAAAGCATTTCTCTATCTGGTCCACTTTCCCGGAAGCCTAGGTTCGCTCGGTTGGAGACTGGGGCTAGCAACGGAGGAATACTTTTGCGCGGCAGCCATCTTGCCGCGATTAGTTGTTCTGTGGACGGGCAAACATTCCTCCAAGAATGAATTTTACAACAGAAGCTTTGCCTTGATTGAAATTCGTCCCCTTAGAAGAAGGGCAATTATATCACACTGGAAAGGATCCATCTGCAACGTGCACGTAAGTTTACTTTCGCTCGCTATTTTCAACTTTTTAAAGTAACTTATATACTGCAGTGTATCAATAAGCTTAATTAAGCTTAAGCTTGAGTTTAAAACAACCGCGTAATAAACCTTTTGTACTTGGCTTCCTGCCATTAATGGTGATATTCAGTTACTTTAAACCCCTTTCATTAACGGCGATACAATATCCTTTAGTCCTAACGCCCGGATTTCTTTAAATACACGTGAATTAGGCTAAATATATATATATTTTTGTTCTATAGTCAATGGTATTTACAACCTGGGAAATTATACAAATTACGTAAGCACTTCAACTTGACTTCCACTTATGAAGCCCGAAACGTTTGGAATTAAAAAAAAAAAAGAAACGCATCTCGTCAACTCTGTCTCCAAATAAAATTGGCTACACGTATATCTAATTATAACAACAATAAGTTGATGAGGAGCTTAAAATTAAAACTTATTCTTTATTACTATTGTAAGCTAGCTTATAATTGACAGTCTTGTTTACAAAATTCTTTGAGCTGGACAGATGAATGACAGAATTTGAGTTACGTGTACATATAAGGAATGTTAAAATATATATAGAGCATGATGTCCAGTACATTTATTTTGTTTGCTCATACAGTTAAGGTCGACAATGACAAAGCTTTCTATTTGAATGCACACTGATGGGATGCAATATGGCATATTGTAACCAAGAAAGAAATTTTTACAACTGTTTTTTTTTACAACGCTTTTTTTATATGCCCACATACATGTACATGTGTTGTGTTCTGTACCGTGGCAGCCATGTGCAGCTACATGTACAACTCAGTAGTGTGTGCTCAATGCCTGCCTTAGAATTTTAACCTCTTGTTTGCACTTTGGAAAACTGCAAACAATGCCTGAATAGCTTTTCTTTAGTTTTCTTTGTGGTTTTTAAAATACCATCCATGGATTTGCTAAATGTCTCGAGTGACTGGGCCTTCAAATATAGTTCTTCTATTTGTGAGTAAGTCACTCCTTCTCTGGCCATTTTCCTTGCAAGGCTTTGAGACACTGATTTGCTAAAGTTGAAAACAAGCTTCTTCATCTCTACTCTGATCTTCACTCATGAATGCTTTCTAATGTTTCTCCTCTTCTTTGGCACTTGGGAGAGGAATGGCTGTCATGTGTGCTTTGATCTCAGTTGCAAACAGACATTCTTTCAGAGCTGGGGCACACATCAGCAAGGGCCTGGTGAGCTGATAATTTTTTTTATCATATGTTAGAGTTTGAAACAGGACAACTAAGTAGATTATTGAAGTGGTAATACTGTATTAGACATGGCCATTTTATCTTAATGCTAACCCTTGTCTGAAGTTAGTCTCTTCAAGTTTCAAAAAGAACTTGTAGATCTCACAAAATACAAACTCAAAAACACAAAATTGAAAATTAAATCATACCCTGCAGTATTAGAAATCACATGTCTTGAAGGACTTCACAAGACTTTGTTCCTGTCCATGATTAGATTTAGATTCATGGTGGTCTTGCTTCTAAGTTGGTGTGTACATGAAAATGGCCTGGTTGGTAATATAGGTTAAATGCGTTCTTTTAATGTTTTCCCCGAAAGACTCATGCATTTAAGGTTCTGTTGGTAAAATTATTTCCCATGACATGTATTCCTTTGTGCAGATGCTTCAATTTTTTTAGTAGCTGTTGAAACAATATTGTTATGCTGTCAGCAGCATATTTGTTTGTAATGTACATGTATATGAATTTAAACCTTGGTATGTTTTATTTGGAAAATAATGATTGAATTTTGCTTTCAATGCGAGACTTGCCTTTGATTCGATGTTTACTTTCTTGCTTTTCGTCAATTGTGAATGGCAGGCTGCATCAGACACTGATGTCTTAGCAGTTACATGTACATGTTAAGTGACTGATAACACACACTAATTTGATTACTCTCAACCACTAGATACAGTAAAAAAAATAAGTGTAGCTGACACAAATTGGTTCTTCACATTGTACATAGTGCTGGCTGATTATATACATTTACACCTGTATAACTACATGTACATGTAGTTATACAGGTAACATTAAGAATGGGAATTGTGCCGTCTAACCTTACTGGGTAAAATTGCTGTACTTGAAAGCCTTATTGCCTCTCAAATTGTTTATGTTTTGTCACCCTTACCAATAAACCACAGCGCTATAGAAGAGATAAACAGTATGCTCTTCAACTTTTTATGGGATGGCACATGTAAAGGTGACAAAATAAGCGCAATAATTATTATGATTAGCGACTACAGCAATGGAGGGCTAAAAGCGATTGACATTACACTATTCAACAAAGCTCTCAAGTCAATTTGGATAACAAAATATTTAGACTCAGAAAACCATGGAAAATGGAAATTTTTGTTTGATCTGGACAAGTACAACTTTTTGGTGGTGAGGAAATTTTTTCGAGGCAACCCTAGCAAAAAAGATTTATCAAAAAACTTCAAAATATCGGATACCTTTATTTCAGAGATACTGTGAATCTGGACGGACATTAAATATGAGGCTAACATTTACTCCATTGAGCAGCTACATTGTACAAGTACAAAATCTCTGGCAAAACTCTCTTTTACGAGTCGGAAACAAACCCATACACTACAGATCATGGTCTTCAAATGGAGTTGGAAATGTGGGTCATCTGAAGAAAGATACGAGGGATTTTCTATCTTTCTTAGACTTTACATAACGTTTCAATATCAAAACAAATTTTCTTACTTTCCAAGAAGTGATATCAGCGATTAAAGCCCTATGGAAAAGCAACGAAGAAACCCTACACAGTGTTACCACCATCTACGAAACTTTTACTGATACAAGACAACCAAACAGACTAGCATATAAAATTCTCGTAAAAAGCAGAAAAAAACCGATTGAAGCTAAAAGAAGATGGATCATGGACTGCAAACTCAAAACCCAAGAAAACATTGATTGGAACACAGTGTGCCAATCATCTTTTCTGTGTACAAAGATCTCAAAACTAATTGTCTTCCAATTTAAGCTACTACACAGGAGATTAGCGACCAATAGTTTTTTAACAAAAATAAATCTAAAGGATATTATAATGAGCAGTGCACTTTTTGTCAAAATGATACAGAGTCTCTGATTCACCTCCTCTGGACTTGTAACGGATGCACTCTTTTCTGGCAAGATTTTAAGCAATGGGCAGTTAATCATGGACAACTTTCAGATACTACTAATTTAATGGCATATCTAGTATTAGGATTGAATCCAAATAAGAGAGTAGACTTCTACTTTTTGATCGCCAGATATTTTCTCTGGGTATGCAAAACATGCAATACTTCCCTGAAAATAGAAAATTTCTCTCTCTTCCTCTCACATTGTGATACACTGAAAACCAACACTTCCTGTAATTACATGTGATATCACATTCTATTTGGCAAAACCATGCACATGTTTCTACCTTCCATTTCATCATCAATTGTACATCGATGTTTGTACTTTCAAATAATACTAATTTAAAAGTACCGCATTATAACTACATCTAGGCAATGTAATAGCGCATTTTACACTGAAAACCAACACTTCCTGTAATTACCACCCAGTGACCTGGCCTTAGAGTGGAAGCGAAGCTGGAGGTGACTTTGTTTTGATATAAACCTCTCTGTCTTTCTCATGCAAATGTGGACTAGTTTGCATAAGAATAACATGATTTACATGAGAAAAGCAGTGAGGTCTGTATCAAAACAAGGTCATCGCAAGCCTCCCTTTCATTCATAGGCCAGGTCACTAAGCATGCAACTGTAAGTTGTGTGTATACTTCATTGCAAGTACATGTAGAATAACTATCGTATCAGTAGGGTACAATATAGTAAGCAGTGTAAGACAGTATTAGTGTATTGTAGTTTCCTTTTCTTTTTTTAGCAATCGTTTAAAAGATGGAAATGTATTTAATGCAGTTTTAATGTTACATGTATGTACCGTAACTTAGTGCATCATGATGTTGTGGCGTTATGTAATTGATTATAAATTACAAAAAACTTATGTCCATTGTGAACAATAAGAACTGTTATCAAGTAGGAAATAATGGCAAATGTGAGAAACACATGTACATGTAGTTGTACTGTATACCAGTTTCCAGTAAAGCCTCACTACATAAAGTGTTCTGGTGTATGGTTTTACTTGAGCACCAGTATTCAGCTTGTACATTACATAATTCATGTGCGTACACCTTTTGTGTAAGATACATGCTAAAATCAACATTGGTGTGATTTAAAATGTTGTTACTTCTTGGGTGTCTGGAAAACCCGAATAGTGAATAGTGAGTAGTCGCGAATAGCGAACTGCGAATAGCGAATAGTCGTGAACAGCGAATAGTGCGAATTGTCACGAATAGTCGTCAATAGTCACCGCTTAAGTTCAGCACTGATCTGGATTCATTGAAATTGATCAAGTGTAGCAATAGGATACCAACCATCACTTTGCAGCAGGTACATGTAGTGTTGATGCAAGCAGTGTTTGCCAAGATCTAGCTTGCGTCGCAGACCAAAACTAACCCCTGTTTATAGTATGTTTGCAAAGCAGCACGGAGACAGTTTGATCTGGATTCCAAGAATTATCGGAAGTCTGTTTCAAATTTCCTTGAATCCAACTGGCTGACAAACAATGGCTTTCGTGACTTACGAGTCAACAATGGAGGCAAGCCTAGGCACACATTGTATTTTGGTCAGTATAAAACATGGACTGCGGACTGCGGACCCGGACTGCAGACTGGATATAAAACACGGACTGAGTATAAAACACTGTGCAAAAGGAGGGTGCGGAGAAAACGTGGCCCAGGCCGTGGCCCACCCTATGGCCTACCGGTAATCATTTGTTTAGAACCCGGTTCAGCCTGTGTAAACAACGTTCTCCATCCATCTGTCATATATACACCTGTACCTATGACTCTCTTTTGTTCTCTTGGCGCGTTTCGCTCAAAATTTTCAGTGCTGAACAGACTCGTGGCAGATTGGAATTAGGAAAACCAGAATGCCGTACAAACGCAACTTTCGGGAAGCTATCGTAAGGAAGAGCTATTATTATATGAAGGAGCTCCCGCAAATTTCTGCTCGCTAAGGTCCTTTTCCATACAGATCAGCCAGCAAATTGGGTCCCAGTATCTATCAATTGCGTGAACCCACAATCACTGAAGAATTCAAAGCAGCGTGAAATAATCTAGCATCCAAGCATGTAATACACCTGCCCATAGCCTTTACGATATGAAACGTAATTCTTTTAATACTGAAGGCTTCATGTTTTCCCGTTGTTGGAACCATCAACAATGTAAACTTTATATTATAATTCAAAGGTGACAGACCGCAAACAAATGTTGCTTCTAAAAATATCTGCATGTAATAACTGTTTATCAGTAGGAAACATAAAATGTGTGCAATTCCACAATTGGTTTCGGCTCCATCAAATCCTATACCAATTGCAGAACATTTTAGGAGGAGCCACCCACACTGTGAGCACAGTTATTGACAATACATATTAGCAAGGAAAACAACGTAAAATAATAGGAGTATGTTAAATAACGAATTAAGCACGCGCACAACTTCAGGAAAATTGCGTGCACACACTCGCATTAAAATGTAATGAATAGAAGCAACAAAGATCTCAAATTTGGGCGTCAGGATTATATAAAGGATATAATCTCATCTCTGGATTGCTAACCTCATCTCCTGTAGTGTAGCAGCATACTTCTCAATGATAGCACCGTGGCGTTTCAAGAATTTAGTCAACGATTTATGAAGCAGCGTAGATTTGAAGCCTTGGTGAAGGAGATGTGATGAAAGTTTTCGATGTGAAAAGTCTAGCATATCTCACTAGTTGAAATGAGAAGTCATCCCTCGTATCGTAGACACTGAGATGAAAAGGAGTGTTGTTATCACCATTCCTTCTTCTTGTGTGTAGATAACAAACATTTTTGTCAACTTGCGTTACGCTGCGTTACGCCTGGTGGTCAGAGCACATCAGGTATTTATTCTCATGTACTTTTGAAATAAAAATGGAAAGTAAGTTCAGCTCCAAGGTTTTTTTTCTCCTCAATTTTTTTTCTTTCTTCAAAGAACATTTTGCAAATAGCGACAGGAAAACGTAATTTGGGACAGAATCAACAGAATCAAATGCACGTGCATTACTGCAGGAACAGCGAACAGTGATTGGTTGAAGTTGTCCCAAAATTTACATACCTCAGGAGACGTGATTGTGTTGGAATTTTGGAAAACATTTAATTCAAAATAAAATATTCAGCATTCAGTTCTAGCATGAGTCTGCTTAGAAATGTATTTGAGCGAAACGCCGCCGAGAGAACAGAAGAGAGTCATAGGTCTGACAGATTGATGGAGAACGTTGTTTACACAGGTTTCCAGCAATGCTGAAACAAGTGTTAAAAATTACCACCGGTAGGTCATAGAGTGGGCCATAGGGTAGGCCATGGCCTAGGCCACGTTTAGTCCACACCCCACACAGTGTTTTATACTCGGTCAGCGTTTTATACCTAGTCCGCAGTCTGGGTCCGCAGTCCGCAATCCATATTTTATACTGACCACATTATATCTGGCGTCTGCGTAAGCGTACCTGATGCAGCATCACCATCACTGACCTGATCTACTAAACAAATCGTCCCTTGGAAGCTTTAAAGTGATTCAGGGTTTCACAATCCATTTGCCACTATTCGTGACTGTTCGCTACTATTCGCACTATTCACTGTTCGCTGATTGCTGTTCACTATTTGCAACTATTCGCTATTCGCTGTTCGCTATTCGTCACTATTCACTATTCACTATTCAGGTTTTCCAGACACCCTTACTTCTTAATGTATCATGATGTGCATAGAGATGGAAATGATTGAAACCTCATTGGGAGTAAGTATTATTAGGAAGACCTCAGTAAATTCTTTTCAAAAATTGTGCTACGCTAGTTGGGCTTTGCATGGCCAGAATTAAATTTCACGCACGCGCAGTAGCTATTGACACTTAGAAAAAAACTACGAACACAAACAACAGAATTTTACAGAGATATGTGAGAAGGCACAACTTTTACAATAAATAGCACGAGCTGCAACAAAGATAAACAATTTGTTCGATCTCATATTGAAAGTGTAACGTGTTTAGATATTAGTTTCGGCTAAATTGAATTCGCAGATTTAAGTTTCGCACTTCCCAGCAAAAAAGTAAAAAAATATATTTTACCTTCGTCTTCCATACAAATGTCTATAAAATCGACCATCGCACTCCAAATGCCACTTTTCATTGGTTCCTGGCGACAACACGATTGACAAATTAGCATTTGTTCGGTCCTAAACTTCAAGAAGACATTCGTCTCTTTCACATTTCAGTGTTTTCGTCCTCTGAAAATGCATCCTCGTCCTTCCCATCTCATCCAAACAAAGGTAAAAGTTCGGCTGGTATTACAAACACACGGTAGCATGACGACTTCAGTCATTCGAGGATCCCTACGTGTTAAAATACTGTCTTCACTTCACAGCATCTTTGTTCAATTTTCGCCGCCATCTTGCTCTTAACTGATAACTTGGTGTAGGCCTAAGTACTAGTTTATTGCTTTAGTACAGGACTAATGATTGGTCCTATGGTATGGCCACCATAGTGATTATATAAGAAAACCCATTATTGGTGAAATAAACAAACAAGGTAAAATTGCCGCGAAATATAAATAAATATGACTTATGAATGATTTGTACTCATGACTAAGAATATAAACTGTTGAGGTATTATTTAATTTATTTTTTTGTAATCCATAACTCGTTTTTATCGTTCAACTTTTTCATACAAAACGATTGAAGCTGTGTTATCTCATCCCTAGAGCCTGCGTCTCGGTCAGCGGTGCCACGTGCAAAAGTGAAATGAATTTCTGGCCATGTATACATGTACATGTACACTGTTCCTCAAAGTCAGCAAGAACCCTGAAGTTTGCATGCAAATGAGTAACCAGAGACTAACCTGGCACATAAGTTTGTTTCCAATGACATTTTGTTGTGATCTAATCAGTCAATTTTCTTATCCATTCCATGAATCTCTCAAACACAACTGTCAACTTGGGTTGACCAAGGATCTTTCTTCTTGTTTTATATTCCAGTCTTCCTTGACACTAAATTATGAATTGTTATGATACATTTTGTATTCTAATTTTTGTAACTGTTTTGAAATTTATATGAGGTGTACATTTTTACAGGATGTATAACATTGTTATTTTATTTCATTGGAAAAAACTATTCACCTGTAAATAACTGACTGCTATCTATTATAGTATTTTTGGCTCTATGACTACAAGTAACTTCCATGCCCCTTTTCATGGAAAAGTGGTGAGCTATTTATGGCATTACTTTTGAGTTTTTCAAGGACATAAAGGACATTAAAAATTTAAAGGGTTCTTAATGTCAAACCAGTGATTCTCATTTTCCTTTGTTCCTTCTTGTAAATGAATGAATAAATGACCAACCAACCAACCAACTGACTGAATGAATAAATTATTATTGATTATCTTAAATGGGGCTTTCCAGGGCCATTGTATGATATTAAGCCTTTTATACCTGCTGGAAGAATCCTTCTAGATGTGCACACCAGCAATTGAAAGGATTGGTTGGTGGTCAAAGAAGATGGTGAAACGTGTTCTGGTAATATGGCTGTTGCAGCTATTTCAACAATGTGATCTTTGTAGACGTCTGCAACAGTTTATTCACAGTCATAAATGATTGGAAATGGTTTTCCAGGGGCAGAGTCTTCATACGCGTAGCTTGTCTCGCCACTGCTAGATGTGTTCACATGTACCTCTTTCCAACCATCATCACTGGCATTCTGCTCAATGTCCTCCTCACTGCTGCTTTCATCCTTCTTCTGTGTTTTGTACTTTCCAGTTTCCTTCACCTGCTTCAGTGACTTCATGTACTCTTTCTCTCTCTCATGCTGTTTTGCTTTTTGTTTCTTGCACTCATTCCTACAATGAAGTATTAGTTATTGTCAGCAAGTGCATCTGCTAGTACAGGGTGAAGATGTCTTGCATTTATTTAAGAGGTTATTGTTTGAGCTGAGATTTTAGAATACCGTAAAGACTCGCAGGTAAGCCGCACTCACAGATAAGCCGCACCCCGAATTTAGCAACTCAAATTTTGGAAAAAAGATTTTCTAGTAAAAGTTGAAAGAAATTCAAAGTCGAGTCTGAAGTGTTCTGTGTTCTTCGAACGTAAACTCGCCACCATTGAAATAGAAAATACTTCGAAGTTGTATCCACAATTTTAGCTCTACAGTAGAATATACATTATGTTCACAACTATGACATATGATTGATGTTATTCTTATACTTGTTGACAGGTATTTCTTCGTTGAATAGACAGCTTTTCATAGAATTTTGCGTATTCATCGTTCTGAACGTTCATAGCTTAGTAGCCACGCAATAGTTCGGAGGATGGAAGACTGGACACCGGCGAAGAAACAGTGGCCATTTGCTACTCGAATACTCAGTGAAATAGCAGTGAAATAGCGTGTTATTTTCTTGCTCATGGAGGATCGATTGCCGTTGAAGTTACAAACCGTCGTCGATGCTGTAAACAATCTTGTGGGGAATGGAAAGTTCATGCTGCGTCACGTTCTTCTGTTCGAGAAAAGTGACCATAAAGCATTTAATCTGTTAACAAAGGTTTAGCACTGTTTAACAGCGACAGAAATGTGAGCTTGAAATAAGCTAATACTTGCTTTACCAACGGCTCTTTTAGGAGCCACCAAACTTGCAGAAGGAATGACCAATACTCTGTTTTAGTTTTTTGTCGTATATATTTATGTACTTTTCCATAAAAAATGTGAATTCACTGAAATTTACAGCACCTATTCCAAATGGTCTCACAGATAAGCCGCACCCCCGATTTCGAATGACAAGTTTTGGGGAAAAGGTGCGGCTTATCTGCGAGTCTTTACGGTAATCAAATTGTTTTAGTAGAACCTAACTACATGTTTACATGTAGAGGATACGAGGATCATTCTTCATTTGTTTACATGTAGTTGAAATAAAGCAAGAGACCATCTTAACACCTTTATATGTACCTCTCACTCAACTTTGGCAAAACATGTAATGCTGTCAATGCAATCTTTTCACTTTCAACTTCCCTCATGGCTTCCCTACTCTTCCCTTAGTCAAAGAGAAGTTATATAATTTTATGATCATGAGAGGTGTATGGGTCTTTTTAGCTTTTCATGGCCTTTTGATTTCTGTAGTCATGGAGAACTTTACAAGTTTTAGTTTGTTGAGTCAACCAGCCAGTTTTACACTGGGCAAATTGTCCATCTGTGAACAAAACTTTGCCCAGCTGCTTTCAACACATCAACCAATGTTTAACCTCCCCCCCCCCCTCCCCTCATATCCAAGTTAACTATCCTGCCCAGGTGAAATAACCTCTTGCCAAACTCTTCAAAATCTTAAAATTTGTCACCCCTGGTTTTATGGGGTTTTTGCTGATTTTTTTTACTGTTTGGTATCAAAAAAATATTCCAGGTACAGCATGTCTTATTAAGTGTAGTTATTAGGTTGCACCACCCCCACCCCATCCTTTTTTCATGGTAACATTTTTTATTATTTTTTTAATGAAAGACAAACTTTGATTCATGGACTTTTTTCAGATTTAATGGTTCCTAAAAGAACCTTTTTCTCTTCAGCTCAAGCAACAGCAGCCTCCACTGTTACTTTCCATCTTAAATTCCTTCTCCGTCTTTCACTGCTTTTGCTTTCGATCTCTAGCTTTTTCTTTCCACACAGCTTCATTCCTGGTGCCATTAGTGCCAGAATTGATGATTTCCTTTGGAACCTCAAATTTTGCAGCCCCTGTACTAATTTTCAATGACAACATAATGAACAAAAGCAGTTTACATGAAAATACTAATTTGTCAGCAACTTTCAAATTTGCAAAAAAACTTAAAAGGTTTGCATGCTGCTTACTGTATGTGATTTGACAATTTATTTTACTTTTTTCTTCAGGTACTCCTTTGATGTCTTCGTCATGGTTTTTTCATCCCACGTGACCTGCCTTGCCAGAATACTGTATACTGCCAGCT
This sequence comes from Pachyseris speciosa, assembly GCA_016490735.1. Classification (NCBI taxonomy): domain Eukaryota; kingdom Metazoa; phylum Cnidaria; class Anthozoa; order Scleractinia; family Pachyseridae; genus Pachyseris; species Pachyseris speciosa. The sequence goes on from JAEMWC010000786.1 coordinate 394,510, forward strand.
TGGGGATGCAGGCAGCCATCATTAGCAAGAGCACTAGAATCCACACTGGACTGATGTTTTGTTACAATGCAGCAAAAAGGGATTTCTTTTTTGGTTTAAGTTAGCACATACTTACTATAATGGAGTTACCAGTCAAACTAATAATAATTGTTACCTTATGAAGAATTGTCATGTTAGTTTTATACTCATAGTGTATGCAGTTGAGGTCAATCCTCTTGTTACGATATGCCAATGCATTTCCATGGAATCCTTCTGCTGTGTTGGTAGTCCTCTTCCCCTTCTCTCCAATGTATTTCTCGGGTCTTTCAGCCATCTTCTGAAGGACTTTTTTGAAAGCTACCATTTGGTTGGGGGCAATTGAAGGCATGCTTACACTGATATGGTTTGCCATGATAGTAATTGATATTGAAAAGGAAAGCAGTGCCAAAAATATGTGTACACTGTATTAGTTAAAGGGAAAACAATGTGTTGTAGGTTAATGACAGACCTCACTCATGTTTGTTTATTGGAAAAGGGGATAGGGTATCATTTTGGCTATTAATGTACAGACTAGTCCAAATAAAGCAACATTTAGGGCAATATAAGTAAAGTCCAAATAAAGCAACATGTGGGTAGGAAATTCCAAAATCAGTGGCCAAATAGTGACCAGACAATTTTTTTAGCACAATAAACCTTATTACACTGCAAGGCATTCTAGAGTGAAATAATGACAGTCTCTAATCATACAACTGTTGTAGTAACCTTTGGGCTGGACTAACTTTAGGCTGGACTATTGATCAAATCCATGATACAGGTAGAAAACAATAATTGGTTGCAACTGACGTCAGTTACAAATGTAGTTGACCCAGGTTGGACTGGGGAGCAGTGACTTTCATTGATTGATATCAGCTGTCAGATATTGCTGATCTTTTACAGCTGTCAGTGTAATAAGGGTAATTTTCCTAATAACAACTTATGCTTATTTGAAAGGCTTTTCAAAGGAACAAGAATGATATTTTCTTTTTTTTGAATATCTTCTCTTGTTCCAGAGATATTCAAGATTTTGTTAAAAATGATGTCACAAATAGTGTTTGATCAGTACAAAGATAAATCAGAAAATCAAGACTATCTCACGAAATATTGGAGTGATGCTACTCAAACTTGGCACCAATATTATGAACTTTTTTTGAAAGCTGCCAGAAACAAAATGACACCCATTTTGACATTGCCGTGGTTACTCTTGGCCCCAGTCCCTTTCTGTCATTAACCAAATATTTCCCTTTTGACCATATTAGGAGAGGCAGACAATCCTACTTGAAATGCACGAAGTAACCATATTGCCCTACATCTTCTCCACAGCTTATTGGGAGTAAATAATGTTTGATTAAGACAAAATATGAGAGCATCACTTATGCATTAAATTGACTGGAAAGCAAAACTGTTGCCATGGCAACAGCACAATAGGTGTCATTTTGTGTCATACCTGAGGTACAATAATTTTTCACTGGTGCCAAGTTTGAGCAGCATCACTACAATATTTCCCAAGTTACACCTTTACTGTACTTTTGATTTTGTGATTTGTCTTTGTACTAAAACAAATTGGGGCGTCATCAATTTTTTAACAAAATCTTAAATATCTTTGGCAAAAGAGAAGATATTAAAAAAAAAAGAAAAAGAAAATGCCATTCTTATCCTCTTTGAAAGGCCTTCAAATAAGCATAAGTTATTTTTTACTTCATAATTATGCAATTCAGAATGCCAGGGGTTTATTAGAGGGGGGGGGGGGGAGGGGCTATTTACATGTAGAATCCAAAATAATGTTAAATTTATTGATACTAAATAATGCTGAAAACTGTTTTACAAAACGTAATTTCTCTCATGTACAAGTAGCAAGGGTTTTCTACTCAGTGTTTTTGGTTTAGGTTAGTTTCTCAAAGTAATGTCTATTTCAGTTTTCTGATAATCAGTCTATAATTTTCAATAAATTCATCATTTTATTCATCTGGGGCAAAGTGGGGAGGGGGGGGGGGAGTTTGGGTGGGTGGTGATTATTGGAAAATGTGACATCCAAAGAAGACAAGGACATCTTTTATGGTAATGTTCTGAGTTTAGAGTATTCATAATTATGCCATAACTTTGGATGAAACCTGCACCACTCTAATGTACGAATGTCTTGGTAGTGTTGGTGGTACTTTAGAAAATGCCTCTGAGAATGTCCCCATTGGGTCCTCACACATATAGAGCTCCTCACATTGTATGCGACACTTTTTTACATTATGGAGCATTGCTTCTGTCATCCTTTTACAGATTGGTTTCTTCTGGCCCTTACACTGAAAATAAAAACATTCAAGAAACTACAAGGTCGTGTTGGGAAATTTTGCTTTGAGGGGAGAAGGGTCACGCCCCAAAAGAGTTGAATAAGTTTGTGTTTAAAATAATTGTAAGTGGTGACAATATTGGAGCTACTTCAGGTCTCATTGGGCTACCACCCCCCACCCTTGCTTATGAAGTTACTATCAATGGTCGAAATAATGGCCATTATCTAACCTTACTTGCACACACTGTAAACTACTGACTATGACCATTTTAATTGAAAGGACTTGCTGGTAACTTTTTCATATCAGTAACAGAATTTATTGGTGAAGCACTTGGCTCCATCATTATTGAGGAAGTCATCCAATGTGGAATTATTTTCCTTTAGATGTGGAAATACAAGATGCCACTTCAAAGGGGGCTGAGCTAAAAAATATCCCAGATGCCCCAACTCCCCAATATAACATACCGGTATCTATCCAATAATAAGTGGACTGGAGACAAGTATGGTTAAGTAGATCAAAGTAACTCAGTGTTCACTAGGTCTACGCTGAACTGACTTTACCTGACAAGGGGTTTTCTACACATTTTTTAGTTCTGAATGAAACGTTTTAACTGTGTGATTTCCGCAGTAAACCACTTCAGCCTTGGGGAACTTTTCGAACTGCACATTCGCACATGTGGAATCGTGATCCGTCACGCATTCCTTGACATCAAAGTTGTCCTCCTGAAGGTTGGTCAGCAGCTCCTCGAAGATGTCTCCTTCAGCACCCCTGATGTTCCCATCCAATTTAACCCAACGCCTCGTTCCCACAAATCAAACGCATAAATACCTGCTTTTACTTCAGTTTGCTTATAACCCTTAATCCGCAAAGTTGAGACTCAAAAGCGGCCTCCAAGAAGTCGGAGCTTGTGAAACAAAGATTTGCATCCAAAACTTGTAATTTCTTGATAGTCGCTTTTTCCAGGTCGTGACCGTAGCGATCGAAAATGCCGGCGATTTGATTCGTAATCGTCTCAGGTACTAAAGATTCCTCGTCTATAAAAACTGAGATGGGCAAACCTGCCATTAGGTCGGGTATGTTTTGAACAAACGTAGCAAGGTCCTGTACACTTGATAAGGAAGCGTCGGCAGCCTCGGACGGCAAGCAATTCTTGTCTTTCATCGGGTAATCCGTTTGCGTCGCTTCGGTTTTGGTACAACATAGATAGGGGCCTGTTATAACAAAGCAACATTTTGGGAACTTGTAGAACATTTTATCATCATCATCATCATCACCACCACCACCACCACCATCACCATCATTATCATCATCATCATCATCATCATTATCATTATTATTTACTTTTTTTATAATTTTTTTTCGTGTTTACAAATTTGATTTTTCTCCTATGTTTTGACGCGCGACCGCGGTCGGCATAAAGTTCCGTGGTAAGCCGCCGACGAATGATGAGCCTTTCCGCGTCCTTAGCAACAGACTTGTAGTTAGATTTCTCCCCCCTTAAGTGGGGAATTACGTACACTAGGAACTGGATGAATGAGTGAGTGAGTGAGTGAGTGAATGAATGAATGTGTATTTTAGGTATTGACAACAGGTGCGAGCTTTGTATTAAAAGTTCTTAATCTGATCTTCTATCATGCTGACCATGGAAATTTTCATTTCGAGAAATGAACTCTGCTTTTACTAAAACGCGAGGAGAGACCTGAAACATAAAACCGCTTTTAGATGAGATGGATCATCGCAGTTATAAAGTCAAAGCAACTTAAGCAAAGTATTGTAAATCGTTCACCCAGAGTTAACATGCATGGCTTATATATTGGCATTCATAAACTAGAACTAAACACTCATTACAACGCCAGAGCAATATTGCTGAAACTCAAACTAAATGATATCTAATGATGTATTTTTTGGCAGCAAGTTGAATGACAACCGCTTGAAGTCCTTATCTGATGGAGTCTTTGATCATAACCCCGACCTGCTTTTCTTGTAAGTAAAACTGTGACATAAGCTATAAGAAGAGCCTTAACTAAAATGGAAACTGTCGAGATTGCTAATAGAGTGACTTTGTCATGACATTATTCTATTGTATATTTAACAATTACCCTGCGAAATCGCGCGGAATATCACCTGATACTTAGCCGACGAGGCGATAGGACGAGTTGGCTAAAATCAGGGGATATGCTGCATGATTGAGCGGGATAATTGTTTTATTATGTTATCGTTAGTTTCAGTAGTTTCACGAGCAACCTTTGTGGTTTCCCAGGTACTTTGGTATGGAATCCCAAAAATATGGGTTCCCAAGTCTCCACTGATTAAAATCAGTGGGCAGATGGGGTTTTTTGTGTGTGTGAGGGAAGGTGGTTGTGAGCAGAAAATAAAACCAGCACTCTCAAGCTCAATGTGAAGGGATTAGGGTGAGCTAATTTTTGGGAGTGGGGATTTCTGTATGGGGACTATGGGTAGCTAGTTTGGTCGGGGAGGTGGAGGGGGGGGGGGAGGGGAGGGTTGGTGAGGGAGAACAAAGCAAGTATAGGGATTGGGGTTGGCTAATCTTGGGGAGACAGAAATTCTGTATCAGGATTAAGGTTATACTGAGCGAGAGACGTCTGCAGCGTTTTTTAAAGCTCTCTATTAACTAGAACTAAACACACATTAGACCGGCAGAGGAATATTGCTGCAACTCATTGAGACAATTTTATCAATTTTATTTGGCAGGAAGCTGAATGACAACCGCTTGAAGTCTTTACCTGATGGAGTTTTTGATCATAACCCCAAACTGCTTTTGTTGTAAGTAAAACTGCATGTGACATAAGTTATAAAGAGAGCCTTAACTAAAATGGAAACTGTTGAGATTGCTGCTAGAGCCACTTTAGCATGGCATTAATCTATTGTATATTGTTTATTCTACTTCGTTTGTAAAAAAAAAACAAAATAGGAACTTGGAAGCCAATGAGCTGAAGACCTTGCCGTCAAACGTTTTTGCCAACAATAGGGAGCTGAGGAGCATGTAAGGAGATCAGAATGTCTCTTCTTTTTCATTTTGACCAGCTGAGTTGCTGTGACGTTGAAAACGCAGACCGTGTTTATGCCCAATATTTTAGTAATATTCTTGCTGTTGTTGATGAAGAATATTTTGGGAGATTAACAAAAAACAAAAACCTTTTCTGGGGCATTCATATTCTACCGCATATTTCGAGGACACGGAAATCTTCACCCAAAGAACGCAAGCACTAATATACCCAATGAGCGTTATGTTCTGTCGTTGTTTATCTGTTGTCTGTCTTTTGTGAGTTCCTTGTGTATGTGCCTGTGTGGGGAGGGGGAGGGGTGGGGTGGCATGTGTGTCTGTGTGGGGAGGGGGAGGGGTGGGAGGTGGCATGTGTGTCTGTGTGGGGAGAGGGAGGGGTGGGAGGTGGCATGTGTGTCTGTGTGGGGAGGGGGAGGGGTGGGGTGGCATGTGTGGCTTGCTTTTACTTTTATTGGGGTGGAATAAGCGGTTATACACCGAAACCCCGCTAACTTGAACTCCGGTGACTGTGACTCTCTGTTAACTCGTACAAAATCAGATTTTCCCTGGATTTGAACCTATTTTTCCAATCTTGTATTATCAGCTAACTCAAACTCGGTTAACTCGAACTCTATTCGAGAAACAAACAAGCAAAAACGTCCGTTATTGTTTATTTCGGATTATTTTATTTCGAAATAGGCATATCAGAAATCGTCCAAATTATATTTTACTTTGACATTACTTCTCGACAGAAACCTAAATCACAACCAGCTAAAGGAATTGAATGCAGATGTGTTTCATAACAATACTCGGCTGGGACAGCAGTAAGAGAATTTTGTATTTTCTTGTAAAGGTTATTGAGTCTGTATTTTGTATTTAACTTTTAAATGATCTTGAAATACTTTCCAACGACTAAACCGATACTATTGCGATCATGCTTTGACAGAGCAGACTGGAGGAATCTACCTAAAGAGATAATAGACATTTTTCAGAAGAGCGGCATGCCGCCTGAATATTCCGATGACCAGCCTGATTTGTGGGGATTGTAAGTATCTGTTTCCTTTAAAACTTTGTTAATCCTACTGCTTTAAAATTTGAGAGAAAATTTCTGACGAAAGCGATACGCTTTTCAGTGCAAGGAAGAGATGCTCTGAACCACGTTGTGAAAACAGGTTTCTAGATTTACGGTAATTGTCATAAAATGGTGACCTGAAAAAGTGGGTGCAGTGTGGCTGAAACCGAAAATGATAACTCTTCGACTTACTGAAAATCACCTTTACTGTTTTTGTTCCTTGCTGGAGATAATAAGAGTCTACAAGTGATATGTTTGTCGATAGGTCTTTGTCTTACAACAAGCTAAAGAACTTGCCTGAAGGAATATTCGATAACAATAGCGATTTGACGAATCTGTAAGTTACCATTTTTGATTCAATATTATCAGAGGACATTAATACGTTTTCGAACAATTACTACCTCAGCTTAAAACAATATCAAAACACTTTGTTTGTATAGGTTTATCAAAACGTGTTGACATGGAGTAAACGAGTTAATCGCGTTTGTTTACTTTAAATTAACTCATAAGCCTGCAAAGCGGTATTTTTAAGCGCAGAGTAATAATACCAAACAACAATCAGGGCGAAAAATGCCTACATAAAATCAGTTTCCACTGGCAAGAACGGAGTAAGATTGATTGTTCAATACTAATCATACTGAATTGCTAGATCACCGAGCACATAGATGTAAAATGAGCTACTGTGGTTTTATTGTATGGTCTTAATCTGTTCTCTTATTCGATAGTCCTATCCTATGGTCTTTTTCTATGATATTATTTCATGCTGCTATTATTTTCTGCCCTGTAATTGTATCGTGTTATAGGTGGCTGGAAAGCAACGGGCTGCAGAAATTACCACCTGGAATATTTGACAACAATAAGGAACTGCAGGCACTGTAAGTAAACGCTGTTATTACATTAAAAAGATGTATAAACGTTGAAAGTGCACGCGGGTATAATCCGTACCAACTCGGTCTTTAATAGGTTTCAGCCTGTCTAGGTTTATTCTTCTTTTGTGGGGGTGGGGGACAGACAAGGGAGAGGGAAACTGAAATATAAGAAGATCAGGCTTGAGGGATGATTAGCATGTCACAGACTGTTTTCTTTCTCGCTATTAATGGGGACACATGACATGGGAATGTAAGATCATTATCTACAACCAGCGGCAACCATCTGTGAGCAAAATATTTCCAAGAAAATTAATAAGAAAAACAATGTTGTGGGAAGAAAGCAATTTTCACTATTAAAAATAAGTGTATCCCAGTATGGATGTCATGGGATTATCTGTTTCCATGGTCATCGGTATTTCACAACAGTTTGCTGTTAAATATAAATGACTAGAAAAGGCGCAAAGCCTTATCACGATAGTTGACATATATTGAGTACTTTGAGGATAATTATATTATAGACAACTTTTTTTTATATCACTTGTGAATTACGTTATTAGCACTGGGCCCCTAAGTAAAACCCCATGAATTGGGTAAAAAAAAAAAAATACAAAATCGTGTGCTAAAATATTATCAAAACCCAAACCAAGTGACGACATAATTCATTCAGACATAATTCGTTCAGAACTGTGACATCTTGTTTTTACTGCAATGTTTCAGAAGAGTCTTTCGGGATCGGTTTTTAAAACAATTAGTTTAGACGATGTTACAGCCGCGTCCTAAGCCATTTTCAATTTTGCCAACAGTCATATCTAAACATTGTCTACTGTTGATGGTAACAAAAAGGCTTGCATCCCAAACTTGAAAACTACTTATTTACTTTATAAATAAACCACTTATAAGCAGACTCTGTTTGTAAGTGGATTTGGACACCCACTGATCGTCTGAAACCGCGGCCCATTAGTTCAACGTTGTTTAAATAACTGGCCCTCAGTTTAAAGACGTTTAATTTAAGGTATGATTATTATAAATCAGGGAAAAGAACTTTTCGCTTTTCCTGACTGACGGGCGTTGATAAAAAAAAACCCTTATTGTGCTAAATGTTCACTTAAATTCAGTCGCGTTTTGTAATTTTTACAGCCTTTTGAACGACAACAGCCTCACGCAGTTAAACGAGAGTGTGTTTCATAACTTGACGAATCTGACGTACTTGTAAGTTATAACGTAATTTGCTCTGAAGTAATATACACTTTAGTTTCTGCTCTATTGCCAAGACATGCATTGTATGAAGTTGCAAACAATCGGACGGTTTTATCAGGGCGTGCTTTTAAATTAAAATCATTAGCTTGTTTCCAAAGGCAGAAAGAAAAGCTCAGTGAAAGGGTTTGCGTGCCCCTTAATAACCAAACAGACGATTGCAAAATAAATAAACAAACACCATAATTCTTGCTGGCAGTTACGACCATACTTCTGAAGCCTCATTTGTATAAAACACCTGAAGGCGCCTTAATCCACTAAGAATTTGGAAAATTTTGTATCCTTATATTGTTGCAGTACTGATTCTATACCTTGCTCTAGTTACTTTTTTAAGAAAGTTGTAAAAAAAAGTCTCAAACAACATTACAATCCGAATGATCTACTGGGATCTTAAATACTCCCAAGTTCAATTGAATACAGCTCAATGGCTTAATGGCTTTTGTAGGTATCTGCAATACAACAAATTGAGAGATCTGCCCAGGAATGTCTTCAGCAGAAATACACAACTAAAGAGACTGTAAGGAGAAAGTGTGATTCGTTAAGAATACAGTTATTTAATTTTTGTTTATTACATAGTGCTAAATTGTAGAGATTGTTAATCTCTTAAATTGTTACGTGTCTAACCTCACTTTTCCCGGCATCTTGCTCTTTGGTGTAGGCGCTTAAACAACAACAATCTAACGGAGTTGAATGAAAGTCTGTTTCGAGGCCTGAAGGAATTGGATGATCTGTGAGTGGATAGAATTTGCATCATAACAGAATAACCACTTGTCCACAATAGATAATAGCAGCTATGGCATGTCTCCAAAAAACACACACACTTAATTTGATGTATCACATATACACCGTCTTAAGCTTATGGGCACAAAAATGAATACACTTTCATAGTTCTTCGTTATCTAGGTAAGACATAAAACTAACCGATTTGATTTCGGCGTGTCAAATATTTGCAATGTATAATACAGATATATTGGGGTCGGTTGGCCCCTGCAGAGATGGAAAGAACATGTTATAGTTAGACATTTCTTATTAACTGCATCACTCACGGGTTTATTACGAACCAGCAAAATGACTAGCTCCCAGGTGGCTTGTTAACTCAGTTGTCAGAGCACAGAACTGCGACGATCAATCACATATTCATTCGGTGTGTCTTGGAAAGCGCACTCAGTGAACCCAGTCGAGTGTTTCTTCACAAAAACAACATTCAAGGCTAGTAAACATAGATGAGTTACTCTTAATGAGCTGTCGTTTTTTATTGAGATTCTCTTGAAAACTGGGAACATCAATATACTTATTTTAACTTATTATTTCATGTTTTTATCTAGGTGGTTATTCCGCAACAATATTACTGTCCTTCACCCAAAAGTGTTCGCAGATCTGACAAAATTGGATGAACTGTGAGTTCTTTCCCACATGCTTTTTTATTCTATATTTTTAACTGCAAGATTACATTTGAAGTGAATGGTTCTAGGCCTTGACCAAGTCAGAGTGGATGCCATCCGTCATATATTTGTTGCTGTATTGGGAAAGAATTCAATTCACAAAAGGTCAATCTAGAAGTATGTCCAACTTTGAAATTGGGCAATTTCATAAATTGAAACAAGTGTAACTGACATGTTTACTGCGTATCTCCCTTGTGAAGGAGACTACCCTGACGGTTTTTTGTTTTACGAAACTACAAAAACACGATCTTTGTTATTAGTATCTTTATTATGTATTCTTTCCATGTTCATGCTAAGTGTCAAGCTATTGTCGTGATCAATTAAACCATAATATATTATGGTGAACTTTGTTGTGGAGTGCGCTTTTTGTCTTTGAATAGATGGAAGACGCAATCTCCTCCCTATCATCCCTTGATAAAAATGCAAGAAACAGTTCTTGTTTTGGGGAGAAAAATAATTCCTGCCTTTTGTATCCTGATTGTTAGTTTGACATGGCCGCCAGTCTCTTAATTTAGTTTTATGTTGTCTGTGTCTACAGGGATTTGTCGAACAATAACGTGAAACGTTTACCAGAAGGAGTTTTCGATAGCCTGACTAACCTCACGTTTCTGTAAGTAGGAGTGAATACATTATTAAGCAAAGTAGCTCACCGTCGCCCCCACCTACCCCAGCCCTAAGTGGAAAAGAAGATAGCAAAATAAACAAAGTCCTAAAGGGAGTCCGATAAGAAACAAAAGGCTGTATTTCCGTTTAGACTTAAATTTCCGAAGATTTGATTTAACTTTTAAGGCATCACCCACCACCCCATATATGTAGAAAAGATTTCAATCCAAGCTGGAATAGTGGCTATGACCGTCAGACACAGGCCGCAGCTCTAACCACTGAGATGATGCTGATAAATCAAGAAGGCAAATTTTAAAAGTTGGGTTATGATTAAGAAAAATGCAACCGACATAATGTAAGTCACTGCCTCAGGAAAACAAAAAGTAAATCTGAGTCACCAAGCGGAGTCGATTTAATAAACTTCAGTGCAACCGGATCTGATGCTCTGACTAATGAGTTACTTCTCTTGGTTCATATTATGTGAGCCTTATTCTGTACACATCTTGAACGAGACAAAGCCTTTTGTCTTTCCTGGGTAAATATTATTTTATACACTCATTGTTAACTCTTCACTGCATTCTTGAGATTCGTTTCATAAAAGTAGCAAAACAGCCTTAAACAATTGGCATTTTATTCCATATCCTAAGTTGATGTAACCGTAAAGTCCACAATAAGCATATCCAAAGTAGAAAGTGCAATCGCTGTCGATAGCCTAAGCTTTTATATATGGTTATGTACCAGGTTGATAAAGTGTATGTTTCACCCTTTCGATGCTACCATCTTGACTGATATTGTTCTTTTTCAGGTTTCTGGCCCATAACAAACTGGAAGATTTCTCGGCGGTCATCTTTAGAAACTTGACGAAGCTGAGGATACTGTAAGTAAACTTTATTTGTCGTTATAAAAATAAAAGGAAACAAGAAAAAGATGATAATATTATATGAAATATTTGTGTACTAGCTAGATTATAATTACTTAGGGCACCCTAATCACAACAGTAGAAAAAGTAAGGTATTACTTATTTTTAACCGTTCCAAGTGCTGTATTTACCAAGGTCATTATTCCTAATTTTAATCCCTGAAACTGGATTGGGATATTATAGGTTTTGTAGTTAATGCTCAAAACGTTGTTCCAACAAACAAATAAACAAAAGAAACATCGCAAAATAAATATATATACAATTCCAAACAATGTAGAACTGCAAGAGGAAGCACATACTTATCGGAATAACATTTCTCGGTAGTGAGAATGGTTACGTTCATTTCATTTTTACTGAGATTATCACAATACAATACTCCTATCCACGGAAATTGTTTTCAAAACTTAAGATGATTATGTTAAAAATTTACGCCACTAACTATGCTAAGTGTCAAACTAGCTTTGAGGAATTTTAGCGCCCGATGTATGTCATATTTCATAATTTCCTTCGGCTAAAAGGGGGAGGTTCACAGCAAAGCAACGACGCAGTGTACAAATATTATATTAAATTTCATTTTGTGTAATCTACCAGGAAATTGGAGAAGAACAGGATAACGAAGCTCCATCGTGATCATTTCAAGGGCCTAGTAGAGTTGTATGATCTGTAAGTTGGACAATAATACTTACAACCAGGAAGGTCCAACATCTCCACTAAACATACCTTTCCACCGAATATATTTGTTCTTTGATCCGCCAACATTCAACAGTAAACCTTGACAAGGCATCAAGCAAACAAACATCTGAAGCATGTTTTTTTGCCACTATCAGGAAACATATATTGTTTGAGATCCTTTCTCTACCTTGAACACCAGTTTAAAAAAGATTTATCAGACTTAGGAAATAGGAGGGCTTAAGTACTTAAGATCCTATTCATCCTAAAATCGGATTTCTTGGTTGTGGTGTACTTAGCACAAGAAAGTGAGCGAAACTTGCATCACCACTGTTAAACCTTTGGTAACTTCAGCATAGCTTATAATCAAGTTTGCTTGTCTTAATTTATAATTACTTTGATATTCCGATAACCTTCGCTAATATTTATTATTTTTATGACTAGTATCTTGTAATCCTAAAACGAAATGGGTGGCTACACGCGAGTGTCTGCCTTTAGCGAGTGACAATCACTTTTATGATAAAGGAGATCGACTTTCTGTAAGCTTGTTGGTTATTTACAGTGTTGGTTTTTGTGATTTCGTCTGAAGGTATTTGCAGGGGAATTCGATCGAGGTACTCACTGAAGGAATATTTGATGGATTAGACAACCTTTTGTCCGTGTAAGTAAAATAATCTGTGGATATAAAATCAATTAGGATAATAAATTGAAGATTTTCGATAGTTTAAACCAAAAAAAGTGTTTAAATAGTGATGATTTAGTGAAAGAAATGGAAAAGAAGATCAGTGGTCTGTTAGAATGTTTAAGGTAATTCCCTTGAAAAGGATGTAGTATTAAGGTCTTTAACGTCCCCCGTTTCTGG
>JAEMWC010000786.1:412500-416636 GCA_016490735.1 Pachyseris speciosa
ACGTTTAATTTGTAGTCTCTGTATAAGTGATTTGTTACAACTTAATATGAGGTAAAGAAGAAAAATAAAAGTTCAAGATGCAACCAAATGCATATGTAATAATCGAAGAAAGGTAAATAAAAAAGAGTAAAATCTATCAACAGATTGCTCATTGGGTTAAAAATGGCATCTGCTTGCCGAACTGAGATGTTGTTTTCTCTACTTGGCTTCTTTTCTTTTAAATTACAGATATATGCACTTCAACTTGATGTATGACCTTCCTGAGGGTTTCTTCTTTGAGATGGAAAATATAACACGGATGTAAGATGACATTTTCATTCTTAAAAATATTAACGTTAACCATTGCATTGATTGTAATATTGTCCTTTTTGGAGACGTAATATGTAATATTTCAGAAAACCCTTGTCTCCTGGTGCTGTTTTTTTTTTAAGGAATTTCTGTTCTAAATATTAAGAGTTAAGATAACTTAGAAGTTACCGATGATATTTGGCTACAACAGGGTAAGCGCTAACACTGAATGGTAATGGTAATGGATTTATCTACCACACATATCACATAGTTTCATGGCGGTTTACAATTCTTTTATGGGGTGAGATCGGACGTCAGCCTGTAAAGGCGCCTCTGGCAGCCGCTGTCAGTCCATATGTGATTTCACCCACACAACCCAACTATATGAATGTGAAAGACAGATGAGAGATAAAGAAGACTGAGAGAAAGTCTAACCGTTCGCAGATCTAATTACAAAGATAGCACTTTCCCCTCAATTATTTAAAGACCCTGAGTGTTGGTCCAGACGGGGTTTGAACCCGCGACCTCCCGCACGCTAGCCCGGTACTCTACCAACTGAGCTTACCGATCGGTGAATTCGCAGTGATTCCGTGAAATTCATCCCTCTTGTCCCGGGGAGGAAAGAGTCTGGCAAATTCGTACTGCAACTTATCTCCACGTTATTAGTTCTTCTGTTTCATTTCGTATTATTTTCATTTTCGTCAGCAACTCACTCCGTTGATTATTTCTATAACATGGCTTATAGAGGAACAACCACAACTCCACTCCATCATCTGCAATATTCACTTGAAAATTTCCGAACTTTGCCTGTTAAAGTGCATTTAACCCCCAAAATATTTTTTCGTCAACTAAATCTTTTCACCTCTTCGAAACGCATTGCGCGTTGTCTTGACTTTTCATAGGTTGTAAAAGTTACGAATTCTAGTCTTCATCTGCCCCAAGACCGAGTTAGTAAGGGGCATGGGTGTAGCCCTGGTTTGACGTCAGAAACTGGTTTGCATGCTTGTTTACATAGACTTACCGCGATGCAAATCAGTTCGATTCGCCAAACCTGGAATACTTCCACCCCCTAACTAGCTCGGTCGTGGGACAGATATGGCTACATTTCATGACTTTTGCAGCCTACAAAAAGTAGGATTTGGTTTAAAAACGCGCAATGCAGATTTATTTAAGCAAACACACACACACATATATCTATCTATCTATCTATCTATCTATCTGTATATATATATATATATATATATATATATATATATATATTAGGGTTAGGTGCACTTTAAAAGTGCAAAGGACAACTGAGGAAACCATAAAATAACGATTAATGCTATTTTATGTTGACATCCTCTGGACACGTACCTCTGTTATTATTCAACACACCGTGACAATGTCTAAATATGGTTATAGCGCGCTCAATATTCGTCATGCTTACTCAACAGATATCAGTCCTGCGATGTACGTAATTTTCTGCGTCGCGGAGAAAAAATGGCGGCTTTTCGAGCTTTTTTGCTATATCGCCTGATTTTAGCCAACTCGACCTAAACAGGGGATATTCCGTACAATTTCCAGGATAATCTTTAAATATCTGCAGCTTCAAACAATTTTTTTAAATAGGAAAACTGGCTTTAGTGGCCTGTGCCAACTCTCGCTTCGGAAAAAGGTGTTTTTGATTAAAATCGCTGTTCATGGAACACAGCAAGTTAAGTCGTTGTCAATTTCAGCTACGATGGAAGTCGCCAGGGTTAGGGTTCCCGCGCTCTCACGGCGTTTCGCAAAAGGATTAAACTTTGTCAGTATATATATTCGAGAAAGACACTGGATGAGTCCTATGATGACTTGTTTCTCTTTGAATTAAGTATTGTCTCATTTGTCATTAGAGAAGTTGATATTTTTGAATGAGCTTACGTCCACGAGATTCATTCGAGTAATAATTTTATAGGTGTCGTTTATCAGCTTCATATTTGTAAAACGTTTCATTGATCTGTTGTTGTTACATTAGCCTGTAACAAGACTTAATATTTTGTTGTGTTGTGTAACTGTAGTATTAAAAATATTTATTTTCGGTCTAGAACTCTTGATTCCAACATAATGTGCTGCCACGCGGAATTCAAGCAAGACGCCGGTTGTGACTATGTCATCAACGACAACTTCGCTAACTGTGACAGTATGTTTCGTAATCCTGAACCAAAGAGAAGTATCTGGGTTATTGGAATTCTATCTCTGATTGGTGCTGTCCTTGTTCTTGTCTGGCGAACGTACGTTAAGGAAAAGAACGTCGCACAGTCTATTATGCTGATGCACGTGGCAGTGGCCGACGGACTGATGGGTGTATATTTGCTGGTTGTTGGTATAATGGATGCCGTATGGTCTGGTGTCTACTATTTGCATGATTTCTATTGGCGAACTGGACCTTCCATGCCAAATAGTAGGAGGCACTGCTGTGTTGTCCAGTGAGGTCTCGATAATGATTCTGTCTCTGCTTTGCCTCGACAGAGTGAAACACATTGTGTTTCCGAAGCGATTTAAGTTGCTAAACCGAAAGAAAACCCATGCGTTTTGCTTTGTGATCTGGGTGGTTGGGTTTTTCATTGCTTTCCTTCCAACCTTTGGCATCCGATATTTCTATGATCCAGAATCAGGCATTTACTTCTATGGGAAATCTGTGGTGTGCTTGCCTATTCAGCTTACCCCTGAATTCATATCGGGTTGGGAATATTCCTCTGCCATATTTGTTGGTCTGAACCTGGTTTTTGTGGTGTTTATTATCGTTGCATATGCAATGATATTCGGTAAGACCTACCTGTCTAAACGCCGCCTACGCCTTCAAGGGACAAGAAGGGAGAGACAGGCCAGGAGCCAGACAGCTGATGCAAAGAGGGAGACATCACTGGCCAAACGTCTTGCGGCCATTGTCCTGACTGACGTAGCCTGCTGGGCCCCAATTATAGGATATGGAATGAGATCAGCGGTGGATAAAGCTTTTGAACCACCAGGTGATATCGCTGTTTGGCTGGCTGTTTTCGTTCTGCCAATCAACTCGGTTATAAATCCAATCCTCTACACCTTCTCAACTTCAAAGGTACATAGCAACTTTTCTAGAAAACCATCTTCACTTTATTTTCAATATAAAATGAATATATCTTATGGAAATTTCAAGGTCCTTTATCTCGTTTATCCATATACAGCTAAAAATGCATTGACAGTAGGGGAATTTTTGAACCAGATCTCAGGCATACTTATACTTTGTCAATTTGGACGATCGTCTTGAGAAACTAAACTAAAGTTGTGGAGAATACCATAAGATATTCTACTTACTTTGAAGTTTATAATAACGATGTTTATTTCATATTAAAGGTGCCACAAAATGGTCTAAAGCATGGCAGTATAGAAAAATATTCCCCATAATTAAGATTGCGGCATGCTCCAATATGGAAACGCTTTTAATAAGAACTTGATTTCTTCCCTAGGCGCAAAAAATCTTGGGAAAGAAATTGCTAAGGATTTGGAATTACATCCGAGGAATTCCCACCTGTTGCGAAGATGACGAAGGTACATTCGCTTTTGCACATATTACATGTTCTAAAATATTTAAGATAGTACGCCCCCACTTATTGGTTAATGGGTGTGTTTAGATGAGAGTATGTAAACACGGTTGTGACGTCACGCTGTTTGTGTTTCCCAGTAGAATCTGAAAACATTTCAAAGCTTTCGCAAGACTCGTAAAGCATTTCAAGTACAAATATTAAGGAAATGGAGAAAGAATTGCCAAATTTCGATTTGGGGTTTAGCTATCTCCTTCCCCGTGAGCCCGAGGAAAGAAAGCAAAAGAAAACCCACAGCGCTTTGCCTGC
>JAEMWC010000787.1:0-42500 GCA_016490735.1 Pachyseris speciosa
TTCTCAGACCATTACAGTCAAAGCAGGCTATGTTTTTCCCTTCACTAATGAACTAATGAATTCATTAATGGATAATGATTCCATTTGTCGATTCAGTAATTCATACATATCATGAATATAATCCAATATCGAGATTCACCCTTGATTCAATAATCGAATGTTGATTCGATTACTGTTTTTCAATAACACTTCGTCCACAAGTCAATAAGGTTATCAACTGTGTGCTGATACATGTACACCTTAATCTGAGTATGCCATGGTTTACATTTTAGCTGCCTTGAAAATCAAACTGTCCTAAACTGCAACTTACATTGACTCTTCTTTTGCTTTTCATTGTTTTTTTAATTTTGGTCTATAAACAGGCAATGAATGATGAGGATGTAAATGCTTTAAAATGAGGATCAGGGCTCGAAATTGCGACTCACTGGTCGCCAATGCGACCAAAAATTGAGCACTGGTGACTAAATTTTCAGAAATGGTCACCAGCTGGCGACTCGCGTTTTGTCCGATAACTAAAGAAAACCACGACACAACTTTTGTTTTTAAATCTTTATATTAGGAAATCAATCAGATATGGTAGCTAGTATACATCTCACCTTTCCGTCCCCAGTAAAATAATGTCTCAATATTACAAGGTAATCAAAAAAATTGAATGTATTTCAACACGTCGATACTGCATTCACGGCACGCCATATTTGTGTCAGCGGCTTCTTCCGAAACTGGGATCGCAGGCACACTTCAATACCATGTACTTTTCATTTGCCGTGAAAATGGCGGCAGATACAAATCAGTTGAAGGAAGTACGTGAGTTTTTATGAGCGGGGAATGAAGCCAAAAGGTTAATAATCCTTCATCAGTTGCTGATGTAGGGAAAGTGGATTTCACCAAACTGCCGAAGGATATCCTAGGAACTAGCTTAATTCCAGACATTGATGATGCAAATGAGACTGGACATCGCATTGCACTGCAAGTAACAGGAAATGGTAATTGTTTATAAAATTCTACTTCACTGTGCCTATGTGGAGATGAATTACGAAGTAACTCTCTATGTCTTCTTGTTGCAAGTGAACTTTATTTTCATGCCGAGTATTACGCAACTCATGAAGTGTTTAAAGTAAAAAGTTAAAAGTAAGTTATGTTGAATTGGGCCTTAACCTCAGACAAAAGGAAAATTGCTGCATGTTTTTTAAGAGATGCCCAAAAAGTAGAATAATGTGTACCGTACACGGTAATATTTTAGTTGTAGTAGGCAAATATCTTTTAAAGGCGAGAAGATTTATTGTCATATAAAATTTACAGTAATGAGTTTGAAATTTTTCGGGACCTTCACCAAGAAAACGGTACCCTTAACGGTCGTAGGGTAGTTTGGAGAACTTGTGATCTGCCGGAAGGCGGACACCTGCAAAACTGACTGAAACAGGGCAGTTAATAAATGGATATAACTGTAAGTACTTGAACTTGACCTTTGCATGGGACCTGTGTCCTGTTCGTCAGACCCTCAACCAAGTTGCTGTTTTGTCATCATAATGTTTTTAAGTTTATCTTTGAATCTTGCATCATTGTAACAGCTCTTTTGGTTGTAAAGTTAATAAATAAATAAATAAATAAACAAACAAATAAGTAAGGAGATAGCGATTCAATTCAAGCAGTGCTTCCTAACTCCCGCAATATTTTGGGTTTTACTTTCCTAAAACGTTCTGTCTAAACCTAAAAACTGCACCAAGCCCATTTTTATTTCCTCCCGGTCGGAGACTGGTACGAGCATTGTGGTTGTTGTAGGGGCCTGGGCCAAGCATGGCGTTGTTTGTCGGCAGCGAAAGGCGTCGAGTTAAGCAAGTTGGAAATAAAGAATGGCATCTCGAAGAAGTAGCAAAGGGAAAATACGCAAGGACCCGTGTTTGTCCCACAATGAAAACCACGGACTTAAAACATTTTATGCTTCGCTTCATTTAAAATGACTATGGAGACAACCATCACCTTCGGACCAGAGAATATCACCTGAGAACAACGGTTTTATTATAACTAAGTGTTACTCATGTTGTTTCCAATTGTTTTCGCTCTTCAATTGTGACTTTTCTTGCATACATAGTAACGTATAAAATCGTGTTCTTGTGTAAGTTATATATGAAATAAGTTGGCGACCAAAATTTACGATCTGGCGACCAAAATTTTTCCATTAGTCACCAGCTGGCTCCCGAACGAAAAAGTTAATTTTGAACCCTGAGGATGATTCCTTTCTGAAGCTGATGCAGGAAAGTTTTCGTCCGTTGTTGTCGCTCAATTTTGACTATTTTTTCGCAAAAATTATTTTATCGAACGCTGTCCCTTTAAATATGGCGTTAGCGTGGATGCCAGATGAAGATCTTTTGAACCGTGTTCTGGATGGCATTTCTGACGTAGAATTTTCCGATGAAAGCGAAGCAGAACTGTCCGTTCATGAGGAGAGTGAAAGTGAGGAAGAAGGCACTGCAGAAATCCAAGATTTTAGCGACTCTGGCGATTCAGATGTTCACAGTGACGACAACGGTATGTTTTTCCTTTGTTTACAGTCCTTAGCAACTGTTTATAATCCCATATTTTTGCGTTCTAAGTATTTCCCCGTCAAAAAACCATGTTTATAATTGTGTTTTCGTGACCCTCGTTTGTGGAGCTGAAGCTGTTTGTTTTGCTGGCTTGTAGATGCAGAATCTGCTCGTGATCGCAGTCCAGTTCATCACAGAAATATGAGTGGACGTGGAAGAGGACATGGACAAGGTGGTGCAAGGAGAGGTCAGAGAGAACGTCCTCAAGATCCTCCAATACAGTGGTCAAGCACTTACAATGCACCGGGTGCTAGGACATTTGGGGAGCCCTCACCGGGTCCTACTCAGAGATATCCCAATGACTGCAAAGAAGGGACATTTTTCAATGCTATGTTCACTAATGATATGTGGGACCTCATTGTCACTGAAACAAACCGGTACCATGATCAGCAAGCCACAGCTGAACCTACTAAAACACAGGGAAATGGAGCCCGGTCACCAGGGAAGAAATGGAAGCCTTCCTGAGAATTATAATCCTCATGGGAATTGTAAAGTTGCCAAGGTTGAAGATGTACTGGAGCAATGACAGCTTAGTTCATCAAGAAAGAATAAGTTCAGTTATGTCACAGACAAGGTTTCTTCAAACCTGGCGTTACTTTCATCTTGCTGATAACAGCAGTGCAGTGCCAAGAAGGGAACCCGGGTTTGATAAAATGTACAGAGTCAGGCAATTTCTCAATCTTATTTTGAGGAACTCGCAGCGACTTTATAGAGTCAACAGGGACGTTTCCATTGATGAAACCATGGTGCCTCATAAGGGGAGGCTCTCCTTCAAACAGTATATCAAGAATAAACCCATTAGATGGGGGATAAAACTTTGGGTGCTTTGTAAGGCCAAGACAGGCTATGTGTATAACTTTGATGTCTACTTAGGCAAAGAAGAGGGAAATGTTGAACATAATCTCGCTCGAAGGGTTGTCAAAGAACTGGTAACTGTGACTGAAAATAAGTATCACCATCTCTACATGGACAATTTTTATTGTGATCCATACCTGTTCATGGAGCTAGAGGAGAAGAAGATACTTGCGTGCGGAACAATAAGGCCAAATCGTAAGGGTTTCCCTAAGGATATCATCCTAACTAGTGCCATGGAAAAGAGAATGAATTGTGGAGATTATGTGTGGAGAAGCCATCAAAGTTTGATTGCCATGGCAGGGTACGATCGGCGCACTGTTTATATGATCTCCACCATTCATCCTCCAGTAAGCGAAGGTGAACCGTCTGTGGTACAGCAACGTGCTGCTGGTGGAGCTCGTGAGGCAATTCCCTGCCCTCCTGCACAGTGTGCATATCAAGAGTTTATGGGTAGGGTGGATCTTGCTGACCAGATTTTGCAAAGTTTCAGTGTCATCAGAAAATCCAATAAGGCGTTATGGATTGAAAGTTTGTCTGCTGAACTCCTTTGTCATTTTCAAGGCTGTAAAGCAGGAATGAAAGGATTTCCTAAGCTTCAGAACTGTTGTTGTGCAGGATTTGTTGGAGGGCAAATGCTTCCGTGGTCGACCTGGCCGTGCACCAACCAGACCTCTTCCTGATATGGATGCCAGGAGACTCAACAGGGAGTACCATTCTGTTGGAATTGAGGAGAAAAGGCGAGATTGTGTTGTGTGTGCAAAGATTGTTGCCATCCAGGACTTGGACGAGAATCTCTGCAACAGGACAAACACTGTTTGTGTCACTTGTGACCGCAAACCCCTGTGCCTTCATTCTAAGCGGAACTGTTGGGAGAAGTGGCACTCTCTAGTTGAATACTGGAGATGATCACCGAGTTGCATAGAACGCAATCCCTAAGATGGCGATAATCAGACTTTTTATGAGTAACGCATGCAACATAACATAAGAAACTACTCACTTCCAGTTGTCCAATTTTTGTTTTCAGGCCCATGCTCACTGCAAAGTTTTGGCTAAAATGCTCCTTGCAGCTATTAGATGACTTGTTATGTCATTTGACAATTCTTACATTCTTTGAATTAATTTCTCTGAAAATTTCTAGCTACACAAAAATTACAGTTTGAATTGTGGCTTGTGAGCTAATTTTTGTAAATCGCTAGGTTGTTTCTTGCCGCAGAAAACTTTGCATAACTTTGGCTGCAAAAATTATATTTATATAGAATAAAAAGCATTTGATTCTTGAAATGCTGTTCTTTGTGATAAATGAGCTAATTTTTGTGTCCTGGTTAAAGAACATTAAGTTTTCAGAGAGACAAAAATAAGAATTTATTTTGCATTATATTGGTCCAGAGGTAAAAGTTTGTGGGAGGGGGGTCTTGTTATTCTAATAATGTTCTCATCATACCTGAATGAAAGTATGGTTTTTCCTGAGTAAAATAAAATAGTTTATGGGGTGGTAAACTTAAATGCAGAGGAGCTATGGAACAATATTTAGACTCTGTTTGCAGAATTGTTTTAAGTCTCCAGGAAAATTGAGACCGAAAGGGTTAATGCACAAGAAGTCCAACAAATGCATATCCTGATGACTTAAAATATCGAAAGTTGAAGATTAAAAACTAATCATTTTTTCTTTTATTTCAAAAGAAAAAAACAGAGATGCAATTGTTCATGTTTGGTAACGCACCTGGTTGCTAGCCTAGTCTATGCTAGAGCAGTTTGCCAAAGGACTAGAGACCCTAGATGTGCTACAGGTGCGCAGCAATCCAGCAGTATTTGAAGACCTCTTTACTTCAAAGACAAAGCTAACACCAGAAGCAGTCAAAAGTATGATCAAACCAAAACATGGTTCAAGTGGTTGTTCCAATGATGAAAACTTGTTTGGGTACATTCAGAAATTTGTTGATGAAAGCAATGATAATGGCAAGCACCACGCTTCTTCATTTATCTTGTTTATTTATTCTACCTTCTTGTCCCTCAGCATGATGAAAGTTTAGGGTGGGGTGGGGTTCATCATTTCTTT
Source organism: Pachyseris speciosa (assembly GCA_016490735.1). Classification (NCBI taxonomy): domain Eukaryota; kingdom Metazoa; phylum Cnidaria; class Anthozoa; order Scleractinia; family Pachyseridae; genus Pachyseris; species Pachyseris speciosa. The sequence continues at coordinate 5,494 of JAEMWC010000787.1, forward strand.
ACTGACAATAAAGGTTTCCTTAAGGTATTCCTGGAGGCAGATTTGGTTAATTTTAGACACCATTTAAGGGCATTGTTTTTTTAAAAAAATTAACATATTGATGTCATTTTAACACGACTACTTCATTGATTCATATAGATTAAAAAAAAAAACATTTTTTGATAAATAACTAATGGAATGTCTGGAATTTCAAGAATTTAAGGGAGCTGTCATTGCTGAGAAATTTTATGAAATCAATCAAATGGAGATAGGAATTTATTATTTTCCTTTAAGATTTGGTACAGCGTAAATGTGCACAAAAACACACCTTTTCACCGCAGTGCGCATTCTAGTTGTGATTTGGAGTGTTCACACAATGAAATTTTAAAAAGTTTACCTTCATGGAAGCAAGATCCCATCACTCTGGTGTTAATGCATGCACAAGTGCGCACTGCGGTGGAAAGTTTCCTTTTGTCATGTAGTTCAAACCTGCCAAGTTTCAAATCTGTATGTTTTTTCGTCTTGAAGAAAACATAATGTATGTTCCTTCATCTCACACATCATAAGCCTTTTTTGACCGAAAATCGGCCATAAATTTCCCTAAATTGCTCGCGTTCAATGTATTTCTGTTTATTTTGATGGCAGCCATGTTTTCGGTGCCCACAATGATCATTTCCAGCGGTAAAACGCCAAATATGTCCCCCAAATACGGCTAAGAGGCCCATATTTAGCGTCCATTTTTCGCAGGAAACCAATCAGGATACAACCTGACGCCTTCATCTAGCAACGTCACCTCAGTCTGCTCTCTCAGCGTGTGTTCACACCTTCGATATTTTGATGCAACGCTAGTCACGCTTGTGGGGAAACGATTAGGATCACTGTTTATAGAAAAATATATTATATAGAGACACTAGTTTATTGCAAAGAGAGATTTATTTATTATAGAGAAAGATTTATTTATTGCAAAGAGAGGTTTATTTATTTATGGCGGCGAGCAATCCAAAAGGCTGGTCAAAGAGCCTTCATGATGCCAGAGGCTCTGGAAGTGGTTCGCAGTCACGCTTAGATACTGTGAAGCTCGAAGAAGCAGGCTGGAAAATCATTTCTCATCAATCTGGAAGGCAAGTCCACTTTACGTACATCGACCCCGATGGCACCAAATTTAAAAGCGGAAAGGACGTGGAGCATAAGCTTGATGTGGATGGAACTTTGGCTCAGTTTCTCAAATTGGAAAATGTGGAAAAAGCCGTCACAATCGCACAAACAGAGGACGGTATCGAAGAAGATTCAGACAAAGATTATGAACCTCCATTGAAGCAAAGAGTGAATCAGGATGTTGTCAGATCTGGGTGAGTATGCAGTCTAACAAATAAAATTATTGAGATTGTTTCTTTGTGTTCACTTTTGTTTCGTTTGACTTAGTAGCTTGGTTATTTGACATTATAATTTTCTCGAAGTGTTATTGTTTTGTTCAAAGTCAACAACTGGGACCAGTTCAAACAGCTTACTTACTGCAATTTCCTGATATCCTTTGATCTATAATTTTGCAATTCTCGACAGTTGTGTTCTAATTGCCTGGAGTGTTAGTAATTTGCTCACAGAACTGTGAAATTTGGCTGAAAAAGTCTGGCCGAAATGCTTCTTTAGCTTTACTCCACAAGAGATGTTTGTGTGGCTGTTTTATATGAAATCTGTACACAAAATTTGCTCATGTTTACATCTTTTCGGCGTGTAAATGCAGGCTAAAATTCCTTTGGTTGATGAATAATAATTATTGTGTTCTTATATAAATTTTTAGTATCAGTATTCCAGAGGGACTGTTTATAGCCACGACTTCAAGCATTGTCAACTTTGTTGAGGGATTCAACAACTTTTGTAGATGTCCATCAAACAGTGGAAATGTTAAGGTAGGCTACAGTTTTTAAACTACTAAATACATGTAGCCACCTAAGCTTGCTAGTACTGCTGCCATCTTTTCCTTCCCCTGCTCTTTTTGGTTTGTAGTGAATGGTTCAAAACTAACTGTGAACAAAATGTTGTGCTATTCATAAAGAATTAATATTCACAATGAGTTTGGTATGATCAGTCTTAAGATCTGTAATGGAGAGCCTAGAGCAAAATCCCCCACCCAAACACCCCCCCCCCCCCCCAAAAAAAAAATGTTTATCAGGTTTTGTCATAAGTACTGAGGCAGCCGTGAACAGTCCATGTTTCCAACCTTCTGAAACTTTGAAAGCTACATTATAGGAAAACTTGTCCTCACTGCATACAACAAGAAAGGATATGGAGGGGCGATGACTTTCACATTCAAGTGTTGCAGTTGCTGCACAACAGAAATAGACTACAAGAGTAGTTATCTTGTCCTGGATTCAAGAAGGCAATTAGTTTCCTTGGCCCTCTCCTTAGCTTTTTTAGCAGTGGTCACGGGTATGCTGGTTATAGGAAGGCATTGGGGAGGGGACTTGGGCTGGGAATACTTTCAGAAAAACCATACTTAGATGTTATAGAACTTGCCCTCCCATACATCAAAGCTATTGTAGATGAGATGTGTGATGATGCTAAGCATCAGATGAAACAAATCTCACCTGATGAAATAGGTAGCTGGTCCAGAGCTGTGATGTGCTGTGATGGTTGCTGGCTTATTAGAGGGCACTTTAGTCAAAATTGCACCTTTGTCATTAAGAATTACATCACAGGTGCCCTTCTTTACTATGGGCATCTGTCAATGCGAGGTGCAGACATAATTTGTGACGAGGAACTGTGGCAGGGCACCGCCAAGGCAGCAGAAGGTCACCTCAGCCAAACCCTCTGGGCTAAGGCAAAAGAGGAGGGCCTAAATGTGGCAGTCAATTTGGCAGGATGCTGACTCCCCCTCGGCTAAAGGATTCCGCCATTCGTACGCCAATGAACAGGAAAGCAAAGTTATGTTATGTGGCGGTCATGTTGGGCGGGCACATGGGAAAAAGTTGGAGGAATTGAGGACTAAGTCTTCATTCACCTCTGCATTTATTGCCTTACACAAACAGCAGTTTCTGCAATTCAATCAGTTAAATGTTGTTGTGCAGGCAAAAATCACACCTTTGTTTCCACCAGGAACAAACCTGCTTGTGGTTGTATAGGCCCAGGATTTATACAAAATGCCAAGTGAAACGACTACTGTGCGCTAGTTCATGCTGGTAACAATCCTGAGAAATACAGGGAAACATTGCTGGTCCTGGGAAAATACCACAGCAGGGACATTCATGAATGGGATGGGGGTTCTTGTGGTTTCCATCCATTGATTAAATGCAGCTGTAAGAATTGTGTTGTAGATGTTGATGGGTTTTAACCTAAATTAAAATGCTCTGGAGAGGCATATCACTCTGCTCATGTCCTGAAATGTCAATTTCATGGATTAGCGTATGAGATAGAGTGTGCTGAGAGAGCGAAAGATGCTGAGAAAGTTATAGACCCAGACTTGGGAAAGGGACATTCAAATCTTCCTGAATCAACTTTCAGTGTACTGACCAAATTTCGGGCCAAGGACACTAATTTACACATGAAACATTACCATGCTGCAACAAATTTAGGATTGCTTCAAGCAAACATGACGTAGTGTCACAAGAAAAAGGGGCCTGAATACCACTGGATCCCAGATCTTTATTCGAGAATGGGCCTTCCTGTCCTTGATGGCATTCAAGAAATGGTATGTTGTATTTTACTAACATGGTACCCATACAGGTGTACATCAGTTCATGCTATGAGTTTATTCAGTGGGATGGCCAGCTTGCTTTATCCATAGTTGATGATTGTGAAATTGTGAAATTACAGTGTATATCTACTCTGCCCCCTTCCAACTTCCTTCAAACTGAAAATTGTATTTGTTTCGGAAAAAGCGTCTTTGCATAGTATCATGATGTACAAAAGAGATGATGACTATAAAGTTTTATCAATAACCATCAATTCTTTAAAAGCATTGACAAGATATATCTATTAGGGAGTAACATGTGGAATTTGAATTAACCCATTGACTATCAGCCGTTTTTACGTTTTCGGAGTGATTTTCCACCTATAAACGATGAATAGCAATTCATGACTCTTTATTTGAAGAGTGGTGCTGTCCTAAGGCACTGGAGGCTCAAGGTTTCTGAAAACGTCATTTTGACATAGCTATATTTTATCCGTGAAGCAACAACAAGGGCCAAGTTCGGTTTGCTTGCGATTTTTGCTAAGTTTACAGCCATTTTTCATCTTTAGCGGCTGCCTGATGAGCATCATTAAGTGTGACAGTAGCTAAGAGTCCACTTTCTCAAAGAATCTAGCAAGGTGATGTACTTTGTTGTCGAATTTGGCTTGTTACTTGACGAACTGGGAATTTGGCCGGTCGGACACTTACTACTGATGAATTTCTCGACCTACCGCCGCATATTTTGGAATTTGTGAGCACTGAAGATGACCACAAGCAGGAAATTTTGGCGGTAGGTCGGAGTGGCTGTAGACTTAATTTATATGTGAAAGAATTGGGGGAAGGAACGGGCGCTGTCAAAAATTCTTGTTAGTTCCCAGCATGCAATGCACTCAAGATGTTGAAAATGTCGGGAAGGCCCGAATGCACTGGAACAAAAGGCTGTATCTACGCTCGGGAGAAGAATATCTACAAAAAAAGCCATTTCTAAGCTAGAAAAGGACTGAATTTCGTTATGATGGTTGAAGTTTGGTTTTTTGACGATGATTTCCTTAAAAAACATGAAGGCAAAAAGGGGCATTTTTGTTGTTTCTCTTTGACGTTAAAAACCGTCAGTTTCGTTCTTGTCCAAACTCAAAAGGCCATATTTGGTAAAAATAGCTACATTTCTTTCGTTTATTGGATATCCAAATTTAAAGGACATTCCATTTTGTGCTCGCAACTAACAATTAAGGCAATATTCGTGCGATTGAGAAAGTTGCAATGTTTTGAAGCATGGGAGTTTTTTACGGCCAGTTTTGGCCAGCACGGGTGCCAATGGGTTAAAATATATGAACTAATAGTGAGAATTATACCTTGATACTACAGTGTCAGCATGATAATGAAGAACGCTGGAAGCAACTTGAACGATACAAAACGGTTGAGGGCTAGCAGAAAAGGGTGCAGCGAAAGATAAACCGTGCAGAGGAGCAGAAATTAAGGTAAGAAGGTATTTTCGATATCTGAAGTAACAACCCCAACCATGTGTCATCCCTGTTATTCTGCAAACCCTTGGACAAAAAAACAATCTATAAAAGGCAAAGGAGTCAAAGTTTGGTTTCTTCAGTTTATTCTGACTGTGGGTGGCCTGAATCATATCACACAACTTTTCTGAGGAGTAAATATAATGACAAGTGCTTATACAGTTTTCTTTGTTTTGTGCAGAAAGAAATATGTGAAAAATTGCCGGATGCAGCATTCATATGGAGAGGAGGCTGAGGATGATTTTGTTGAAGAGGAGGCAGTGCAGTTGACACAAGCAGCTGGTGTCTTGCTGCCTGATGAGCACCAGCCCCTGAAGGAGCAGTTGTAGAATTGGGGGGAAAAAGTGCAAGTGGTGTGGAAGTACCACCCACTCCCGTAGGAGCCACAAGGACTGCCCTCACAATAAACCTAATTCTTCAGGAACCACATAGGGTTTAAGTGTTTGAATAATTGAAGGGCTTGATGAAAAACTGTGCTAAGTGGATTTTCGGGTGAACATGATTTTGACCTGTGGCTTCTTAAAAGACCAAGTGTAAAACAGTGGAAAAAAATACAGGGCAATGTTTACCACATAAAAACAAGCCTGTGTGCAAAAAATCAGCAATTTTTGAGCAAAGTTAAAAAACCCACCCAAAAATCCACTTAGCATAGTCTTCCACCAAGCCCCTCAATTGTGAATATCATATTCTTTTGTACTTTGCCTAGGGGAATTCAGATTGAAATAATTGCATTGTATTTCAAAAGTTATCAACAACATTTTCTCTATAGATACAAGACAGTGGTGTTGATGACCATTATATTATAATGAAAAATTGTTGGTGACCATTATATTATTATAACAAATTGTTGGTAAGGTCACAAAATCAAATGTAGGGAAAAAACAGACTCTTTTAGTGTTTTGTGTAAGAGTGAACCACACAATGTTCTTACAAAACAGAAGAATATCAATATTATTATGACCATGCACTTTTGAGATTTTACGAGGGTGAAATAATTCTACACTTCTGATAAAACATGACTGTCTTCATCCAAGTTCTACTACCCATAGATTTGTGAGATTTGTGAGCCTCAAGGTATGAAAGCGTAGGAACTCATTTTATTAATACAAAGTTATATGAAAACATAAGAAATGTATGCATAAGAAATGTATGCACATTCCATGGTGTGACAAAAAATAAAAAGATTACATTCAAATATTTGTATCTTTATATTTATTCAGTTGTAATAATTGTAAATAAAAAAATCATCAAGGACAATCATCGAGGAGCTGGCCACTATGCTGCATGGAGGTCTTCCACTGTCACTTGGTAAACCTTGGGAAAATTATAAAGGGATACTCTAATAATAAATGGTTTACAAATCCAAAGTGGTTTCGAAAAAATTGAAAGTGCCTTGTCTTTAACAGAATGATGTCCTCCCATAGTTGCATGGTGTCACAAACACTTCATCACAGAGATTTATTCTCTTTATAAGCCCAACCCTCCAAGCTGGAGTTTGGCTGCAACTGGCAAGTTTTATTCTTCTTTCATTTGCAATGTAATTTGCCCACCGTTAAGACTGGCTTGCTTCCCCTGAGTGACGGGAGGCACTGCCCGAAGTTATGCTTTCCAACCCCTTCCTCTACTAGAGTGTATCCATTATTGTTATTACTGTGAGAATTTTTTTCAGATAACTGTGTTCTGGAATTTTAAAACTTTGGATTTGAAAATGATATGACTTGAAGAACCTGCCTATTTCAGGATGTTGTAATTCAACAAATTACATGAGAAGTAACAGCTTACCATAGGGCCTTCAGGATCCTGATAGTCCCTCAGGTGCTCCTGCAGTATTTCCCGAATGACTGTTTTGATGCAGGTCAGGTAAACATATGTGGGGAGGGTTTTCCCCCAAAACGTTCCCTTTCCCACACTGTTTCCAAACTGTTGAATAAAAAGGACGAATCTATCACATACCGCATAAATATACTTTATTTTATAGACTCGAATTTGAGAGTAGCTATTACAAGCTAGTGTATCCTAAGATTTGTTTTAGGAGGGTTCAGTTATGAGCAAAAAGGTTACTTTTTCTTTTGGTTGGACTCATTTTTCTTCTTATATTTTTGAGAAAGGGACAATGCTCAACTGTCGGGCTAATCTCGCGAAACGGCGTACCACATGCTCCAAGGGATTCTCGCTAACGTGCTTGGTGTGATGTAACAAACTTAAACTACAGTGGAATCCTGATTTCTTGAACCTTCAGGGGAAACAAAAATGGTTCGAGATATCAGGAGTTCAAAAAATGAAAAGTAAAATTACAGTTTGAGGAGAACAAATCCTTCAGGGAATTGACTTTTGGTTCGAGTTACCAGGAGGTGCGAGAAATTGAGAGTTCGAAAGATCGGGATTCCACTATATGTGAACTGAGCCGATAAGGCAGTCTATCCAAAAGTTGGCACAAACGTAAAGAGGAGGCTTACCCAAAGAATACCAAATAAGCGCTTATAGAAACGCTTTCTAGCATTTTTGGCGCTTTCTCCTGGATTTTTGGCGAAACGCCGGAGTATGCCACGTAGGCCGGGAGGCGAATCTTGGAAACTACAAGGTAAAAAAAAAAGATCGGGTTGTTAAGTACTGCTATGTTCTAAATACAATGAAAAATGTAGTTCAGCTGAAAAAGGTACTCATTTACCCGTGCTCTGCAAATTCAGCGTCAAGCACATCAAGAGCTCTTTCCTGACACTAGTCCATGCTTGAGAGGGTTTCATGTCTCGCCATGACAACTTTTTGCTTGATGGATCTGTCAACAAGGCATGTTCGGGAAACTATACAACAACTGCAAACACCTCTTGGTGCAGTATCGTGTCTCAATTTTGCTGCGAAATTGTTCCTTCGAAATGAAACTTATATTACTTCTATTTCTAGTCTTTCGGTAGTTAAATTTTGCAAGAAGATTCTTTAATAATAATCTTTCTTCGAATAAGATTAGATTTAGTTAAACATCTTATAATAAAAATAAGCGAAAGAATGGACATGGAATGACATGAATGACATGGAGTCATCGAATGACATGGAGTCATCGAAACGTTGTGTAAAACTTCTTTCGCTTATTTTTAATAATCTTTCTGATGTGAAAAAGGCAACTCGATTGGAAAAGGTCACCGGAGCCTCCAGGAATACCTTAAGTTAGTAAGTCTCTACAGGTTTATACTGAAGGCTGTCCCAAAGACATCAAATTATCAAACAAAAGAAAGAAGCCACAACAGGTTATCAACAGATTTCTCAGTCTGTTAACCCATTGACTAACGAGCATTTTGCTGAACACCTTCTGAAGCTTTTCGAGCTGTTTTCTGGCCAGATTCTAGCCAAAAAGTACCAAAATTGCCCAAACCTCTGTTTGCTAGTGGAGTTCATCGCACCCTTCTGTTCCTGTTGCTTAATATTATCTTTCCAAGATCGGGCATGCGCAGAAACAAAATTTCGAGATAGTTGAGTTGAAAAGTTTTGCCGCCCCCTCTCCTGCTACCTTTCACTTTCTCTCCTCCCCTTTTCTTTCGCTTTTCTTGCCTTGCTTTCATTTTCTCTTGCTAGGCATTTTCTGGGCTTCCTTACGGTGGGAAAAGATTTGTGGAAAACTTTTAGGATCATAGGATTTGGTGGAAGGAAGTGTAGGTGGGTCGTGGAACAAGATTTTGATTCAAATTTTCGGCTCAACGTCACTTGGTTTTTTCGAGTTTTCTCCAGCCTGTTTGACAGATTGATGCTCATTTGGGTATGGTTTGAAAGATGTCTTCCCCTCTACACATGCTACATGTAAAAGTTGTCCATGAGCATTAAAACTGATGATGTCACTAGCGGTACATGGGACATGGTTCTGCACGCCGGTCTTGGCCGGCATGGGTGCCGATGGGTTGAAGCAGAAAGAACCATATTGCAAAGTAGTCCGACCCTAGCTGAAGGTGAAATTGCCACTTTCCATTACTATGTTGAACCGCACAGTATATTAAAGGCAAGAAGAAAGGGGAACAAGTATTGGAACCATTTTGAAAAGATTTCAGTCCATTATCGACTCTCCCTTTGTTTTGTACTGGTAAGCTCCATCTTTATTGTTACCATTTCTGGTTTGTTATTCTTACATTTGTTAAAGAAATTCAAGTGGCATATTATTTATCAGTTTGCCTTTGGCATACATACATGCATCTGACATTTTAATGAGTAAGGCTGAAATTGTTGTGGAGTATTTTCAATCAAACATATCTGGTTCACTTTCACTTTTGCCTTAACAGAGTAACCACCAAGTGAAACATTTAAAATCATTCTTGACTACACTAGTAGAAAAAATTAGCAGGACCACAAATATTTTCAAATTTTGGTTACTGCCAAATTTCCCCATCACGGAAACGCTGCTCTAAGTCAAAGTGCTGACCAAAGTCTCTGAACCACACGAAAGTGTGACATTTTTGCATGGTAGACAAATGACATTCAATGTGTGAGAATTTACATGATCCAAGAGCTGCATCAGCATCAGCTGCTATTGCTACATATCAGTCACCCGTGTCTCTAAAGAACAGTCAAACACCACACAAGGTTCTGTGCAAAAAAAGCCATTCGTGTTTGATGAAAAGTGGCAGGAGCTTCAAGACAGACCTTGTTGATGAATTAGTTATCAATGCAGCCACAATTTTCCTTTTGTCAGACATCCTAAAACGACTTCCAATATTTAGCCTTGTGCATAAAAACTAACTTAAACAATATTTCAAGAAAGTTTTGGTTGTTACTTTTGAAACGCCTTTCATTATTTTGTACCAAAAATTATTGATTACTCGCCTGATTGTTTATGTTTAGTTAATGTTTGCCTAAATCACGTTTTTTGTTACTGCATTATTGCAAAATTGTTATGTAATTTAGTTCTGTAATCCGCTCACATTACACGCTTTTGTTAGAGAAAAAGGTCAGTTTCCATTGCTGTAAGAGATTGTGCGCTCCGCTACTGTGCTACTTATATGACGATCTTCGCTACGCTAAGCTTGTATTTCAAGTACTCGCTAAACTTTAGAATACCCCGCCACTTAATATGCGTCTACAAATTCTGCTCCCGCAGTCCCGAAGTCAGTACCCACTTACTATGCATCTTCAAATGCTGCTCCCGCAGTCCCGCAGTCCCAAAGTCACTTTATTTTAAAAAATGGTGCCACAGTCCCGCAGTCAAATAAGGCACACACATATGGATAACAACAACAACTAAAAAATTATTATTATTTCCAAACATTTCGTCGGAAGTGCGATGAACAATGCAAATCTCGTAATTCACCGTTTTATGTGCCTTTTATATTCATACCGTGCACTTAAATCACTACTCTTCCATACTTGTGACATAAACCTTTTTTATATCATTTAAAAAAACTTCAAACAAGTCCTCATCCCTATACATATACCACCAAATGAATTCTGCCAGATACGACGAGAAAATGTTTTCTCACCCCAGATTTAGGTAATTTGCACTTAGCCTGCCTCCAGTGGCCTTCAATTTTCTTGGTGCTATCACCATCTTCATTTACAAATTCTTTAGAATGGTTTACGGTTCTGTGAATGTATCCATGCTTCCCGAGATTACAACATGCTTTCCAGCAGTCTGACACAATAACTGTTCCTGGCTCAATCCATTTCTGAATAATCGGCAGTAGTGTTGCTTTGTCTCTTTTCTCAACTGCCACTAAGAAACTTTTCCTACTCTCTTCCTCTATTCTGCCGAACACCCACTTTCCTTATCGACATCTCTGCCCTGTGTGTCTTGTTGTTAACTTGCCTTTTACATTCCCACTTCCAACTATCGGATCGATCCTCTCACCATGTCAAACTCATGTCAGCACCACACAATGGTTGCACGCGCCTCTTAAATATTAGCCCTTCCGCCATCAACCATTGAATCAGCATTTCTTTATCCAGCATTAGCTTTATCAGATCATCGTATTGCCACTTTGTGTGTTCGCTGTTGCGCCAATAACTCCCTGTCGGCATTCCACACTGCGTTCCATGTTCCTCTTTAGGAATTATCTAACTGTTGAGCTATTTTAAAATTAGTTTAATATTGTAACAATTTTGTAATATTGTAACATTGTAATATCAATTTTTTAGGTAATTTTATTTCATTTTATATATATTATTATTTGCAGGGCCCGACTGAAAACCGTCAAGGCGAGTGGGCTCCCTAGATAAATATCACCATTATTATTATTATTACTATGACAGGTGTTCGTCATCATGGTTTCAAATGATAGCTGAGTTAATCTTTGTCTCACGATTGAGTCAAAGATGTGGATCGCGACGTTTCGACCGCTATACTGCTGGTCTTCATCAGGCGATGTTGTCGACTAGCTGCGTGTGAGTATAAGAAGCACCGTGGCTGGTGGTGATTGGTGCGTTTCGATCCTCGCTTAGGCTGTTGTTCTATCATTATTATTATTATTATTATCATTATCATCATCATTATTATTATTATTATTACTACTACTACTACTGGCGGAGTTTGACAACCCGTACTGGTTTGTTTCCGCTGTTTCAAACCAACAGCAACTTGAATTCCTTTATCATTCATATTTCTTTAACAAGTTTACCAAGTATTCAGTGCCTAATTCCAAAACACACCTCTTTCAAGGCTATTGATTTCAAAAATTTTGGTACGCGCACTTTCTTCAAATTACCATCACCTCTGTTGAAAAGCATGCCGCCTCATGACACCAAGTGAAAATAAACAAAAAATTTATTTACACATGAATTCCACCCTTCATTCATTGTCATTCATACGCGATGCTTCTCAATTCTTATGATATCTTCACATCTTGTTATCAGTCTTGGGAATAGACATATCACACTCATTTATAGGGTCGTGTCTAAGCAAAATTTCCACAGTAACTGTCACACAAAAGTAAATCCATTATCTTTTATAAGTTCCCTAACAAAAGAATACCGTCTGGGAAAAGTCCTTTCAACTACACGCATGCATTTTCATTGGTCAAAATTGTAATTTGACAAATCTTTGTATCACATCATCCTGTTGAGTCCACTCCCCTCGGCTTATTCTGCTCGATCTTGGTCAGTAGAGTTTCCGTCAAAGTTTATCGCAATGTATGCGCTTTCAAAACTAAGCAAACAGAATGAGCAAACATGGGTGAATTTGCAGGAGACTGAATGAAGTGCAGTTTCCTGATGGCCAACTGTTTGCATCAGCAGAACTATACAACTTCGTTAAAAACAAAGTGCTGTCGGTAGGTAGCTGCAAAGGATATTTTATCCCGTCACTGTTAACAACAACAGCATATGTTCTGGCATCTAATGAAGCAACCGTGCAAACATTGACCCACACTCTTAATGTCTTCACAATCTTTGTTGGATACCCAGGAACAGGTAATTTATTAGCAATCACTCTTTACCTAGATACGCTATCAGTCTTATTTTTAGGTCAAAACCCGCGTATGACTACCAATCAGGGACCTGGAAAACAGCACGATCTCATTCATGGATTGACCAAGTTCAACTCTCCATAATAATCACACTTTTATAGCAGTAATGCTAAATTTCCTAACCGTTCTCATATTCACTTTTAAAGGAAAATCTTCAGCAATCCAATATGCCGCACAGGATCCCCTGGAGCATTTGGATCTCACCAATACAGTCATCAGCAAAACAACGTCCTCTGGAATGGTCAAACTGCTAGCCACACAGAAGAAAGTGTTCATTCTTTCGCCTGAAGTGTTTGATGTCTTGAACAAACTTATGAAATCAGACAAGGACAATGCTACAGGTGACATTCAGTTGCTATGCAAGCTTTTTTCAGGCGAACGATGTTCGTACCATTATTTGACAGAAGAGAGTCGGGTAATCCCTGCGAATACGCCCTTTAGCATCCTTGGATCAACACAGCTTCTAAATGCCGCAAAGCTGATCGCCAAAATGGACCACCGTCATGGTTTGATATACAGGATACTCTTTGCTATTCCACTGGCATTTCAAAACACCCTAACGGAAATAGAGAATGCCACACAACAGCTTTTAACTGAGGTAGTTGATGACTTCAAAGAGTGCTTCGAAAAAAATGACACCTCCCTACAACTACGATTCTACTTCAGCGAGGCACTCCACGTTTTGAATCATGTAATGACTGAACTGTTAGCAGGTGCCCAACCGACGCCACCACCAACATGAATTGAAAGGTTGACTTTAGAGAAAGCGATCAACTTTGTTAACCACCTAGAGAGCCGGAAGAGCATATTATGCCACGTGAGTTACCAATGATTTCAAAGCCAATTTATTACTACCTTACCCAATTTTGGATTAACTAGGAAAAATAATAATACATAATGAACATTTTGCCGTTTGCAGCTCTTTTAAATCAGTTGATTGTTTAAGCTTATGACGCATCTTCCCACTCTCTTACCATTTACAATGGATAGACCATAACAAATAACTCAATAAGTTTTTCACTGCAATTTACTTTTCACTCTGTTTAAGGAGTGTTAATAACTGCGTTTAGCACTGCCATCTCCATTCTTCAATCATGGCTGACTTTTGAGTAACCATCAATTACATTTGTATGTTCAACTACAGTTCTTGAAGGACATAACAAATGCCGCTGTGATAAAACTGTTGAGTAACCTAACCTGCAGACCATTCGGGACTAGATTCTGACAGCACTAGGACCAGTCATCACCTACAGTAGCTTTAAGCACGGAAAGCACTCCAACAAGCACATAGCTGAAGCCGAATACACCACAGCAACCCAGTCTTTACAAGATGACAGATTCGGGAGATTGGTTGAATTTAACATCCCCAGAGCACGAGGAAAATGCAAGGTGTTTGTCAAATCCAGACCACAGCCATGGCCATCAACCACTACCGTGAGCACTGTGGAGTTTGATAATGCCATTCAAAAGGCATTCACAGTGACATTTTCGGGACCAATGCGAGCCTATTTGCAAAATGAACTACCTTTCATCGTAGACATTTGTTCCGTCATAATTAAACGTTCAAAATTCCTTGAACTACGTAATGAATTCTTCGAATTCATTTCATGACAAGTTATAGTTTCCTTGCTTATTTTTATTTAAACAGTTGTATCATAGCGTTTCTTCTTTACCTAATTTTCTGTTTCAAAACACATAAGATTTTCATTACATTAATATTCGACGGAAAATCAGTGCTATAAATCTGTTTTTAGCATAGAATTTTAATGAACCAAAATCATAATTGAATACCATGAATGATATTCAGTTTTAAACATCTAGTACAAATGCATGTAATTTCAATTTAACACAGCTTTAGATCGACTTTCACAACATTGCTGCTACACAAATAAACCATTTCAAGCTTTATATTGCGTCTAGTTCTTCACTTAATTCATTTTCAATAGGATTACACAGTTTATTGTTTTATTAAAACAATATTTGTTATTCCAAACATGCGGAAAAGGTTACTGCATTGCTTTTGCTACCCTTCCTTTTCATTATACGGCATCAAAACTCAACATTTTTTCCACTGAATGACATAATACACATAATATGCAAAACCTTAAAACACAGCAAATACATACATGTATCTCTCGTTCTTTAAGCGTCGCAAACACCGAATACACGCCTGCATGCAACCTCTTTTCCATACATTCGTTCAATAGACTCACTTTTATTCTTATTTGACTTCAGGACTGTGGGACTGCAAGAGCACTAGGGTGCTTACCATTTACATTAAACCATCCACATGAAAAATGTTATTTAAATGGTATGCCAATTTTCATCTGGAGAGAACAGAGGAAACGGTTCTTGTACCATCAACCGCTTCCCAAATAAAACTCGAATCCCCAGTGAGGTATTGCAGCGGTTAATTTTGTGTTACTATGACAACAAGTTAAAACTAATTAAAAATGGCGCAACATGGATTTCTGTTGGCTCTTTTGGAAGACGAGGAGGCTGGTTTCCAGCGACGACATTTTTCTATTAGCTGTTGTGTCTACTTTTATGGAACGAAGTCTTAATAGAAGTGCCGGTTATTTTGAGGAGACTGTACCAGAATATTTTGGTGACGAATTTGCGAGTCATTTCCGACTTAGTAGCAACACATGCGAGTTGCTCACGGGAGAAATTGTACGCTCAAATTATACAGAGACTGTTGCAGGCTCTTCCTTTCAGTCGCTCCCCCAATCCTGTAGCTTTTGACTGTGCACTATTAATCAAGGCAAAAATCCTCTGTGTGAATGATATATGAAATAAATCATACATGAACTGCGGAAATGAAATCAAATGAAGAATGATCCTCGCAGTTGTGAACGCAATTTATACAATTGCGAAAAGAAGCCTGAAAAAAATTCAGGACTTCAACAGGGTTTGAACCCGTGACCTCACGATTACCGGTGCGATGCTCTAACCAACTGAGCTATGAAGCCACTGACGTTGGGAGCAGGTCAATTGTGGGTTCATGTTCCCGTGAAAGAAATGAGTGTGAATGATATATGAAATAAATCATACATGAACTGCGGAAATGAAATCAAATGAAGAATGATCCTCGCAGTTGTGAACGCAATTTATACAATTGCGAAAAGAAGCCTGAAAAAAGTTCAGGACTTCAATGGGGTTTGAACCCGTGACCTCGCGATTACCGGTGCGATGCTCTAACCAACTGAGCTAAGAAGCCACTGACGTTGGGAGCAGGTCAATTGTGGGTTCATATGTTCCCGTGAAAGAAATGAGTGTGAATGATATATGAAATAAATCATACATGAACTGCGGAACTCACGATTACCGGTGCGATGCTCTAACCAACTGAGCTATGAAGCCACTGACGTTGGGAGCAGGTCAATTGTGGGTTCATATGTTCCCGTGAAAGAAATGAGTGTGAATGATATATGAAATAAATCATACATGAACTGCGGAACTCACGGGAACATATGAACCCATAATTGACCTGCTCCCAACGTCAGTGGCTTCGTAGCTCAGTTGGTTAGAGCATCGCACCGGTAATCGCGAGGTCACGGGTTCAAACCCCGTTGAAGTCCTGAATTTTTTTCAGGCTTCTTTTCGCAATTGTATAAATTGCGTTCACAACTGCGAGGATCATTCTTCATTTGAAAATCCTGTGTTGCCCAAATGAAGAGCCTGTATGCATGCCAGCCTCGCGTTTGAATTACAGTTAATTTATAGAGGTCAGAGATCAAGTAATGAATATTCTTAGTTCGAATGAGTCACTTTTAACAGGACTACCACCATCTCAGTTAGCATTTTCGCCCTTGGGTTAATGTTGGTCGACGGTGGAATGGACCGCTCTCTTCCTTGAGTCCTTGCTCACGATCTTTTTCGTGGTAGCATTTCTGCACAATCGTCGCGCTTTATCAAAATGATATTGGGTACCGCATACAAATACTTTCAGTATAAGATACAACGAAAGTTTGAAAACAAACCTGTAAGCAACTCATTGTCATAGCTCCTTCTTTTGCTTTTCACACAGTTTGGATGTCTGTTTGGTATAGGCTGTCATTTCGCCATTGTTGTTGCGAACAAATGCATGTCCAATATCTGCCAATAAGTCATTTACTCTTGCACCACAAGAGAGATTCTTGACACCCGGATGTATCAAGCTGGGAGATGGTTTTTCGTTTTTTCTCAATAAAATAAAATCTCGGTGAAGGGTGAATATTATAAATTCGTTTTCCTTTATCCTTTGGCCGATTTGGCTGAAAATCGGCACAAATGTTCTAAGATACCTTCTTTGCTCCCATTTAAAAGTTATGGCCTGTTTTGTGGAAGGATACGTATACACTTTTGGTATCAAACTTTACGCGAGTGTTGCGAAAAAACGAAGAAACAACGGAAAATTCGCTGACACCTTTTTTGAGGGCAAAGTGTTAGGAAACATTTCTGATGTTAACTGTGTTGCTCTGATTAGTCGCATGGGGAAACAAACCTGATTAAGGCGAAGTCTTAAATTTCGCCTTCTTTCTTAATATACATTACACGTTTTCTTTTTCTCAAATTTTGATTTTGAGATTGAATTCTACAAATATTAAGCTTTCAGAAAATGTATAGGTTGCCGGGTTTTTCTCTGCAATCGCCCACGTAAACCCTCGATTTCTAACTATAGTCACTTTGGGTATCCTGATACCTTAAAACTCTTTCTCATCAACCCCCTGCATTTACCAGTACGTACATCCGGATAACTAAAAAACGCTCGCAAAATTTTCCGTTTTTACCGATCGCCACGAAATTTTCCAGAAAGACTGGGAATGAAATTACCCAGTCTCCCTGCAATTTTGAGCAGGTATACTTCAATGCGACGTACACAACAACCTCACACAGCCCTTCGTTGCAGCGTGAGATTATGGCGTCCGGGAGTAAACGTAGGCGTTCCGAACACTTCTCTGTCGAGCAGGTTTTTGAGCTCCTGGAAGAGGATAATAATAACTATGATGGCATGACTAGCGGAGAAGAAAGCAATCTTGATCACCAACTTCAAAATGAAAGCTGCGAATCGAGGTAAGTTTCGAGAAAATAATACATTCTGGCCGATGCGAAGCTTCCCTGAGACCTTCGCACGTGGTCTGAAATTTATGCAATGAAATGTTGTTTTCTATACCTGACTTTTACATAATATTGAAGCCTTGCTAGGTGCTTGAAATAGTTGATGGGATACTAGTTTAGTTTAGGAGATCGATGTATTGAGGGAGGAAAGGTTTTTGGAACAGATGTAAAAAAATTGATTTTGCAAAGGGACGCGTAAACAACAAGATCAGATTTCATTCTTCATATGTTGACTCTAGAAATGCTCTGAATTGGCTTTTTACAGCGCACATGTTTTGATTACCCTGTTGGTACTTGAAATTATAACTTTTCAGCTTTGAGATTAAAAAATTTGTAATTTTATTCTATATTTTTTGGTCAAAGTTATGTCACTTTTCATAGCCATGTTTGTTTACCTCTGGGAATGAAATATTCTGCACCTTTGTGGGGAATATTGACAATTTTTGCATGGCCTTGAGTGTATAGGATGTTTTCTAAAAAAGTTCAATTTTATTTTTTCTTGTAGTGATGAAGAAATTGATGCTTATGATGATGATGCTGCCCCTGTTGCTGCTCCTGTTCCCCCAGCCCCTCTTGTTCTCCCTGCCTTTGTTCCTGTTTCTCCTGCCCCTCTTGTTCCCCTGAGAAGAAATTGTGCGAAATATTTGTGGCTTTGAAGAATACATGGATCCTCCAGCTGCATCTAAATCCATGGGTGACCCAAATGAGTTTGTAACCGACCATGTGCCTGTCACAACCCAGGAGAAGAGAAACTGTCTGGTGTGCTACAAACTGCACAAAGTCGAGAAACAAGTGCATACGAAGTGCAGTGCCCCCCCCAGTGTAATAAGTATATGCATATCACCCAAAATAATCAGAATTGCTTCCGGATTTTCCACACCAGGGAGTATCACCGTTTAGTTTTTTTATAAAATTTTATTGTTATTCCCAAAGGTTTATAATATATAGAAATAAGTAACAAGTAGCAGTGGGGCCTGCCAAGGGATGGCAGGGGTGGAGGAGGGCACTGGGGAGAGGGGGTTCCCAAGGGGAGGTAGGGGTCCAGGCTTGGAAAAAGTAGTACCCAGTGGCTTCTGCAAGAGATAGCAGTGATAAACAAGCTTACTCAGGTGGCCTGACAATTAATGCCAAGCTTGGAGCTGGGTACCCCTCACTATATATACACATATAATTATTCATGTTTTACAGTGTCACACTAAAAATGTTCTAATAAATTCTTTATTCATTCTTTCTCAGTCAGAATTGGTCCACATGTACCCTATACAACAAGGAACATTTCTGTGCTCAGTTTTTCCTTGTACTCTTGCACCATTTTGAAATTTGTTAATTTTTTATCCCAATTTTGTGGTTAATGTATGCAAATGTATGCACTTTAATTAATTTATGTTAAGTTATTACAGATTGTTGTGCTCGGAAAAAGACATTTTCTGAAAGCCTGTTTCATAACCTTTCAATTGAGGTACAGCTTTCTACTTAACTGTAAATACCTGTTGAGACAAATAACGAATTAAAAGTGGTCAATTTTGTCTATTTTGGGGGTTGATAAGAAAGAGTTTAAAGAACGAAATTGCACGTTGGATTGGGAAGGTATTGATGCAGAAAGATTGCTAGTGCTAAAACAATTAAGCACAACAAAAGGCCTTGTTACAAAGTGCTGGTCATAGAGAAGCTCGAAGATCTGAATGCAACAGTTGACGACTTCAACAACGCCCATAACGCCTATCATCAAAACCTAACAGAACAGCATGCTATTGCTGAGTCAAATAAATACTCTGAAGACGTAAACCTGTCGATGATAGATTTAGCAGGTAAAGTGCCACGCTGGAATAGTATCGCCCAAAAGTATTCCGGTGGAATACACACCCAGCTCACAAACTTTTGGAGCTTAAACCCGAAGATTCAACCAGTAATGCTGGATCTCACACCAGTACGAAGCTGTCACACTGCTCCGGTTCTGTTACGTTGAGGGCATCTTGCGCAAGCTCTATTTCAGCTGCAAAGGTGAAAACTGCAGCTAAACAGGCGGTGTTAGAAGCTGAACCCGCTAATCTGGAGCGCTTAGAAGCTATTCAAAAGGAGGAACTCAGTCAGCAAATCCAGAGGAAACAATTGGAACTTCAAACCGAAATAGCGAAAGCTCAAGCCGAAGAACTTGTTTACACCGAGGCAGAATCAAGCCAGGTTGGACGTTACACAGTCCTCAGCCAAATAGCTAGCTCTAAAGTTCCTCCTATCATTAAGGGTTCCGACCCATTGAAAACCAGGCCAAATTATCACTGTGAAGTTCCATATGAATCCATGCAGGCTAATCTGTCAACACTGAACCCGGAACCCAAGAGCTGTCTTCCTAAATCCAAACCATATGAAGACCGTAAAACTATTAAATCATAACTGTACTCGCCAACCACCAAAGAGGAATGAAACGATTATAAATTTGGTGACTCTGTTCTGGAGGAGGCCCCAGCGCAAAGTCTGTTAGAGGCACAGCACCAACAGAATCATCGCATGCAAGAGCTCATTCAGCAACATCAAGAAAGCACCTTGGCATTAACACTACCCCAGACGGAGGCCTCAACATTCAGCGGGAATCCAATAGAATACTGGACATTCATATGAGCCTTTGAAAACCTTAGAGTAAAACTTCGAGTCAAAGTGCTTGACTCTATTACTTAGTTCAGTACACGACTGGCGAAGTGAGAGAACTAGTCAAAAGCTGCCTGAAAATGAAAGTTGGCTATCAGGAGGCACGGAAGCTACTGAAGTAAAGGTACGGACAAAGTTACAGGATAGCAACTGCGTATGTTGAAAAGCTCGCCAAGGGACCCACCATCAGAGCAGAAGACACCGATTCACTCAGAAGGTTCTCCATCCTCCTTACTGGTTGCCAAAACACTTTGAAGGAGATAGGCTATCTTAACAAGTTGGAAAATCCTGACACTCTTAAAGCAATAGTCAACAGGCTTCCTTACAGCCTTCGACTGAAGGATTCTGCAAAGTTACCGATTCTGCAGAGTTACCGGCTGTCATCGCGCAGAATTCCGCAACACATCCGGGACTTTTTCTATCGCTTGTAAAGCTAAATTTGAAATCGCGCGAGTCAAAAGACGCAAAACAATAAAGAAAATGGCCGAAAACGGCGCAACACCAACTGCTCCTTGCCTTTTTTTCATTCTTTACAGCACACTGATCGATTGGGTACACTCGGGCTTTTAAAGAAGAGATTTCATTTTTTATCTTAACTAAAGAAAAGGCCTCCTTATTCTTATCCTGACATGAGCTTTTCTTTAATAGCTAATAACATGCTTCCTCCATATTCAAAACAGGAAACACCACATCTTTGACAGATGATCCTGCAGTTGAAAACCAAAAAAACACAATCAGACAATAAAGGTAAGTACAGCAATTGCATTCCATATCATAAATTACATGTAAAACAACTATGATTGTACTAAGTTTTTACCTCAGTTTAGTGGTATTTTGTTTTGAATCATTCATACAATAAATGCAAAAATTTCTGAATAGAGAAACTAAAATATCCCAAGCTGCAATTCCCATTAATTTTTTTTTTTTTAATTTTCTCAGGGGAGACCCAGGAGGCATATGAGACTCTACCAGAGGAAGAGAAAGAGAAAGTAAGGACAATCCTGTATATAATGGACCGGTTTTCCATATCAGGAAAAGCCTATCATGAGCTCTCACAGCTGGAGCAGTCACTTCCCCGCACCCACCTTATAGAAAGTTGTGCAAAAGTCTTGGATGCCAACTGGACAGTGACTAGAACACCTGGGGCATCAGACGGAGCGGAACTGCCATTTGAAGTACTTCTGAGGAACTAAATTAGCAATTATGTAAGCTTTATTTACTGTATATTACTCATCATCTTTAGCATCTGAGCAACATGAATATAATGTTCCTAGTGCTTCTTCAGATTATTTTTTGTCTATTGTATCATGGATGGGAGGAATTAAATAAACAATAAATTACTGTGAAAACAAAATATTACACTGACTTATGCCTTTTGGCAATAAATAAATTCTATCCAGTGCTCATTAGCTGCACATTTTAAATTCATTTTGCAGATCAAAAACAAGGGAGCTCCTGTGGGTAAAATGAGAGTGAAAATCTCAGGAGATGGGGAAAGGATGTCTCATACCAGCAATCTTTGACATGAAAATGCACTCATTTAAAAAATATATATATTTGGTTCCTCAGGTAATCATACAATTGCCATTGTTAAATGCAAAGAGGAACACCACACGCTCAAAGAGTCATTGGCCAATGTAATCAAGGAAGTTAACCGGTTGGCAAGCGAGGGCCATGTTATTGTGAACGGAGAGAAGGTGAATATGGAGTTTTTCCTTGGAGGAGATTACAAGGTATGTTGCAAACATTAAGTTCAGTAATAAGCATGTTTCTTTAAGAAATGTTCCTTACAGCTCTTGTTATGATTCTCCTTGCCAGTCAATATATGTAATATTCTCCTTGCCATTTTATTTCTATAATGATTTTAGGTGTATACAGGGCCCCTCAGGATAACAGCCCCGTAGCTGATTGGGCCACCCTGTCTTAAATAAAGTTCACACTACATTACTGATTAATTTTTCAGTTTCATATGTTACAACAATTTTAGCTCAAAATCAATGAATGTTAGGAAGAATTTGAGTTTTTCTGAAGTTCCATTACAAAAACAGTTTGGAATTAAATACTTTATTCAATTACTTGCTACAATGTTGAATAGTATTTTACCTCACAAGATCCTTTTAATTTTTTTTTTTAAGGTGTAGAAAAGAAAAATGATGATCTAAGGAGGTTCTTTCACCGCAAAATCAATCGTTGGGATGCGGCTACAAACCTACTGCTTGTTGAGAAAAGACAGGAGATACTACGGGAGTGCCAAAGAGAGGAGACAGTACGTGAAAAGAGATATGCCATTTTGGGTAGAAGGAGGGAAACAAGAGGCTGCAAAAAGGTCCCAAGAATTTCTAGCACTATCCTAGAGGAGGAGAAAGAGAATTAAATGGCTCTCCAATTTACAGATGATGACCTTAAGAAAATGAAAGTTGCAGAACTCCTGCTCTCTTAACTGAAGTAACAGGCAAGGTATTCAACAAAAAGACAAGGAAGCAACAGTTGATTCAGGAGTATAAGATGACTCAAATAGCAAGGGAGAACTAATGTAGTGCTCATTGTATTTATTGTCCTTCAAATATTTTGACAACATGTGTTTTCTGGTACTGCTTTATCAACAAGCAGGTTTAGTTCTTCTCCTGTCACAAAAGCAAAGCGTTCTCCAGTCTTGATATTAATTTAGCTTTCGATTAATCACGTGGCAGCAAAAATATTTGATGGATTACCATGTGGTAATAGTTTGCTCTTACCATGATGTTATTAAAAGTCTTAGCTTTCTGAAAAAAAAATTGATTATTTGCATATTGTACGCGCTAGTCATTTCAAAAATCAATGTTAATTTTTTGTTTTTTTTTTTTAAACATTAAACCCGTTGGCCGTATTCAAGGAACCACTGGTGGGTTCAATTTTCCAATTATCAATTTAATAATGTGTTCTTGAGATGACTAGCGGGTTCAATATTCAATTTTATAATCTAATTCATTATTGTAAACATAAAGGGTATGCTTCAGTTGGTTTGACTGTAATTAAGCCCAAGTTATATCAAATAAAGTATGTATGTATAGTACGAATATTGACGTAAATAAATGTGTTTTCACACCACACTCATCAGGCAACTTTAACGATTAATTCACTGTTATCAGAGGTGTTAGTTCCTTTTTACACCCACAATCATGGTATAGACAAATTTGAAGAGAAGGTTAGAACAACTCATAATATTTTAGTGGGGCTTCTAAGAAATTTGGTAATATGTGAATAAATATATGTTATTTACCGGCTGAGAGGTCCGTATAGTGAAAAACTGTGACCGAGGGCTTATAAACTCGACTGAAATTGACTCAAATTTTACATAAAGGTTCTCAGTTGGGGTAAGCAGATGGTCCAAATGTCTTTTTAGTGACCGTTTTTGGGGAAACCGAGCATTTTAGTGAACATTATTTTTGACACAACAATAATATAATCACTGCATGAATGAAATCTGAGTGGTGAACATTCTTTATCTGTTGAATGCTTAATCAGTGGAATCTGGTGGCAGTGAATGAACCCAAATTTTGAAATGTATAGCAAGAAGTTCTGTTCAAATCTCACTCACTGCTATCTTTTTGCAAGTACACTCAATTCTACAAGAATATTTTTTATCAGAATATGAAGGCTGACATTTGCAAAATTTTAAATTAAGAATATCTTAAGAATAAATCCCAGGGCTAAGATTTTATGAATATAGAAAGGAATATAATATTTTGTGATGAAAATTTGTAAATGCAATACAATACAACCTAATACAATATAATCATATGCTTTTAGTTAAGCCATATAAAATTATTCCTTCCTCGAAACTGCAAAACTAGCCAAAAAGCAAAAAAAAACAAACAAACAAACAAACATCACAGGCGTATGTTCGATGCTTATAGCATTGCTGCAAAAATGGAGCAGCATTTTAGTGGGGAAATAAAAGCATAAAGTACAAAAGCCTCTTTTGTCCACTCGAACTTCAATCTCGTTCCCAGAGCCCACGGAATAATCCATTTTTTTGAATTTTTTCATTGGCTAGAAGTTCGAGCATGGGCAGTTGAGCCGGAAGTTGCTTCGTAAACAAATATGTCAGAGCAGTTGGCGGAGAATACTCCTGTCAAGGTTTTATCGAAAGCTTCAGATCGCCGGTACATTTGCAAATACCGCAATTCAACCTTTTCGAGTCGTCCGATTGATTTGTTTGGAGAAAATTAAAAGAAAGAAAACCTTTCAATAATTTTTGAGAATGTAACAGGTTGAGCTTTCATGGAGGACGATGGGTTTCCAAAACAAATTTGCGGAGCTTGCCACAATAGCGTTAAACATTTCAAACGTCATTAAGGATAGCGAGAGGAAAGAAGGCGACAGAAAGTGCATCCATCCAGAATCAGCGAGAAGCCAAACAAGGAAAAAGCGACGGAACAGAACGCGCCTCTGTAGTCCGGCAAAGCCTTAACCTCCCTAGCAAAATAGAGGAATGTTGATTTTGGCAAAGACTGCATTGGCTACGCAATAGTGAGGTTTGTTCATTGTTTTGGTGTTCTTGAATGTACATGTATTAAAACTAAGGAACTGGAATAAAACGATTTACGTTCATGCGTTGTTCTGATGGTTGAATTAAATATTTTGCTGACTGGTATGTTAATGCTTAATTAACAGAATTGTTAATTATAAATTCTGACACTGTTTGAGGTTATTAACTTGAAAAACCATATCTGGAGACTCGGAGGCTTGAACTCATGGTGTAAGTACAGTATCTTGACTACTTACTTAGAGGTTGAACCAATGACCACCTGGCTAGCCCAATGGGATGAGGTACCAGTCAGGTGAGTGGGAGGCCGCAGGTTCAAATCTGGTTGGACAACACTTAGGGTCTTTGTAATGATGTCCAAATGTTAGGCTTTCTGATCTAGTCTTCTTGGATAAGGATGATAATCATAGGACCCACCCTGCAACATTTGTTTGTAAACAACTCTGTGGGATGTTATTAGGTGAATGGAAATGATGGGAGACAAATTATCTCATGGGCTACAGCTTATGGTATACTCATGAACATCAGATGTTGTGAGCTCTCTTGACCAGAAAATGAATGCTGTCTTGCTGGGAGTTGGCAGTGCTACAAAAAGGGTTTGTGGATCAAGATCTGTCATCTGTGGGTTACAATTGAAGTACAAGTTCATCCATTTTTTTAGTCTCAATGCAATGAGGACATCTCACTAAATTAACTTCCCTTTTTTCATTGTCACAGTCCTGAAGTACTTTAGTATTATGTATACAAGCGACCTAATTGGATAAAATAAAAAGGGCATTACTAAACCACGAAACAGCGAAACGAAACAGCGAAACGAAACACCGAAACAGCTATTTTTTCCTACTTTTTTCTCAAACACCGAAACAGCTATTTTTTACCACTTTGATGGTGAATAAAATGGACAGGCCAAACACGACTCCCATTGGTCCTTTATATCGTTGACCCGTTCAAAGTTTGGCTATTACGAGTATATCTTACTCTAACATTCGAGGATCTCTTTTTCTCCCAGCCAGCAGTGTGAACTCCATTAGCCAGACTGCATGGTGCGTTTTCATTAACCCCTTTCCATTAAACGTTAGCCTGTATAGCAGACGTTTTGGCTTTTTGGTGTACGAACATTCGAACATTTTGGTGTACGAACATTCGTTGAAAGACCGCCATTTTGGAAGCCATCCAAGGAGAGAACTGGGGACGGTCAGTGTAAGATATGGATTGCTGACTGTAGACCCGGACTGCAGACTGGGTATAAAACGCGGACTGAAGGCTGCGGACTAGGAACAAAAAGCGGACCAAGTATAAAAAATGGGAGTATAGAACAAAACTAGGATTGTACTGGCCCAGATGCAGGTTAAAAAAGCCCTGAGTCTGCTTATTCCATGTCAAGATTTGTCACGTACATAGTAATGCTCAGTTACATGAAATGCTCAGTTTCAACATTGACCGAGCTAGAGAAAGTATAGGAGTAGAGACTTCATCCTGAAATTGTACTTTACTCCACGAGTTTAACACTAGATTGAGGGAGTCGAAGAAATTATTATTGGGAAGAATGGAAACAGAAAGGCATATAAAAGGCAACCGGACCTTGCACTGGCGTGCATCACAAAATTACTGGCCCAAATCTACATATAAATGCTGTAAATGGAAATGTGTGCTCGTTCGACTGCAACTGGCCACTGGTGCAGAGAAGATAAATCAGGAAATACCGGTGCGTTTCTTTTTTGGGAGAAAGTCCAAATCCGTATTTGCGAACATAAATCAAATAAAGTGGATTCTCGATCAGACAATTCTGAGCGTTTTTAAAAAAAGTATTTTAAACAAGCGGTTTTCCGTGCCAAAATGGTACAACACAATTACCGTACATGACATTATAACTGACAAGCGTCGCCATTTTTCCTATCATGAAGAGCTCGAGGTCAAAATAGGTAGGTTTTCTGTGTACTCTGGTAATATTTACAGCAATTGTAAGCACCTTTCCTACAGTTCAAGAATTTGAGTGCAGTAATACATTTAGTTGCTCCGTGCTTTTTGTACAATGTTTTGTACTCAGTCCGCGGTTTGTACCCAGTCCACAGCCTTCAGTCCATATTTTATACTCAGTCCTCGTTTTATACCCAGTCCGCAGTCCGGATCTGCAGTCCGGGTCTACAGTCCGCAATCCATGTCTTACACTGACCGTCCCCAGTTCTCTCCTTGGATGGCTTCCAAAATGGCGGTCTTTAAACGAGCGTTCGTACACAAAAAAGTCTGCTATGCAGGCTGTTTAACGGAAAAGGGTGAATGAAAACGCACCATGCAGTCTGGCTTATGGAGTTCCCACTGCTGGCTGGGAGAAAGAGAGATCCTCGAATGTTAGAGTAAGATATACTCGTAAGAGCCAAACTTTGAAGGTCAACGATAACATCAAAGGACAAATGGGAGTCGTGTTTGGCCTGTCTATTTTATTCACCATCAAAGTGGTAAAAAATAGCTGTTTCGGTGTTTCGTTTCGCTGTTTCGTGGTTTAGTAATGCCCAAATAAAAATGCTATTATAAAGTGAACTTATGTGTGCCTTTGGCACAGACTGGCAGTTAATAAAATAATGATTGATTTTTTTGATAGCTGAAAGTGTCAAGGCATTATTAAGTTCATTGACTTACATGTAATGAGTTCATGAATGCTAGAAAATGTTGTGTTGGGTTAATTGCATAATACAGTTTTTGGAGAGTGATGGATTTTGCAAAGCACAATAATATTACATTGAAGTGTTCTGAATTCTGGTTTTTCATTTTTATGGCTTTTTATGTTATTATATTTTGCAAACATATCTCCATTAAAAATACTAAGCCAGAAACACGAGGAAACACATTGTCTATTTTTGAATGCAGACTGATGAATTTTATTTGCTGGTCTGGCAATCATGTCACTGATGACACTTATGTAAATGTAAATTCAACTTGTTACCAACAGGGCAAAAAATATGCTGGACAGAATGTAGCCCTTGTTGAAGAAAAGAACAAAAGCAAAAGAAAATAACTTTTTTAATTATTAGCTTTATTTTTCATCCCTGATTTTTACCATTATTTTATTATGATAACTAGAATAGCTTACCGATTTCAAACATTGCACCACAGCTGTGCCAAACTTGAACAATTTTTTTTACTATAAGTTTAGGTTGACTTCAGAATAACATTTGAAACCATGTCTTTCTACTTTTATGCAGCAGCACATCTATTGTGATATATGTGCATGACAGTGAGCACAACTTGGTTAATAAACATCATGCTGATGCTGTCATAAACTGATAACATGAATTATACATAAAGTTAAAAGGCTGCACCACTGATCAGTATTTTATTTGTGAAATGTTTCAAAATTAAATTAGACATACGAGACAAGGTTGTGCTAAAGCTGACCAAACCTGGTATGTGACCAGCAGAATATATAGCCCTCACACACTTCAACTTCATTTTTCCCTCAAGTCTCTCTAGCAAATGGTTTAGTAAGGCACTAAAAAGACAAGGAACATTTAAATATGTTTAAAAAAAATTGAAACTTGGGAAGCAGGAAGAACCCATTATTGGATTGGCATAGCCTTGCTGAAATTAGGCAGAAAGGTGAGAGAACCTGTGTCTTGGTTGTTCACACAAAGACACAAGCCAGTAAACTCGGAATAATTTATGAAGCAGGAAAAGCTCACTGTGTTTTTTCATGTATATTCTGAAGAAACAAAACTGAACATTGTTGATTTCCCATCACTTTGAAGTAACGTTTTAGTTCTAAAAATGATCACTTTGGAGTGCTATAGTGGAAAACACACACAGACAAATACAGCCTCTACGTCCTTTAATAATTATCAATTTAAGTCTCAAATCCTTCTAGACGAGCACAGATGCTCTACTAATTGGGCATACAGTAAATCAAATGAACTCTAGCTCTACATGAACTCAAATCAAATGAGCAGAGCAGAGAACCAACAAACTCAGCCCACTTATGACGCCGAGTCCGGCAATCACAATCAACTCAGCCCCAAAGGAAAGGATTAATACTGTAGGATCAAACGAGCCGTGTCAACAACAAGTGCTTGTACTGTACTCTTTCCTAGCCTGACATTGCTACAACCCACGAAGACTTCAGGATTACCAAAACGCAAACAACTTTCCCTGGCACTTTTAAGTAAGGTAACCTTTTATTACCTTCTTCAACAACGCTTTGAATAATGCACACATCTAAAAGTCCCTCTAACTTCTCCACTCGTTCTCTCATCAATGCGTTGAGAGGGAAAAAATTGACCAGCCTTACCGGAGTTGATGAAATATTGCTGGGAATACTTGATACATCAAAGATATCCCGAATCCCGTTTGAATTACGACCAGAATATTCTTTTTTTTATACGCAAACTGCTCGTATGACATCATGTTCAGTGCTGTCAACAAGGGCCGGTAGCCGGCCAAAACAGCCGGCTACTGGCCAATCTTCGGCCGGCTACTTTCGTCTCACTTTACTGTTAACTTTGGTAAGAAACTTAAAATAAGGAAAAGATCCAACAAAAATAATTGTGAGACATCCGCCTCAAACGTCATAGTCGAAATAAAGGCGCATTTCAGAAGTTTTAAACGTGTTTACCTTTGCCACGCGCGATGGAAATTGATCGAAGGGGTCCTGGAACGCCTGCGACATTTTCAGAGAACAGGATCCAGCAAGTAACCGGCTTAAAATAATGAAAAGATCCCGCAAAAATAATTGTAAAACATCCGGCTCAAACGTCTGTGTCTAAGTTAAGGCACATTTCAGGAGTTTTAAACGTGTTAACCTTTCGGTGGAAGTATAAAAAGTTGAGGCAGATCGAGGTGATCGAAGGGTCGTGGAACGCCTGGGACATTTTCACAGTACTAGATCCCAGGCTATCGCATGTGCCAAAATGGCGTCCGCGCCAAAGAAACCGAGGCAGACATTGCTGAGCACGTTTTTTCACTCTCCGTCGAGTGAGCAAAGCAAAGGTAAGGACCTTTTTATTCATTTTCGCATGTATTGCATGCATAATGAAAAACCTTTGTATTTCTGTGATTTTAACGCTTCAAATCATGATCTGCATAAAGCACACTTACAGATTTCTTTGAACCGGGTTCTTACTCAGTAGAGCAATCACCAGTAATGTAGTTGTGGTAGCACTTAACTTTGTTGGCTCCTTTTACTGGAAATATTGAAACAATATCAAGTGCCAAGCTGCTTAGTTCTGTGAGAGACAACTTTTGGACTTGCAGTATTTCCTTATTGACAGAAAGCGAGGATTCTGTTAAGCTTACAAGTATACCTGGTGGTACGTTGGCGTACGAAGACACAGTGTGTTTTGGTGTCAGAGAGAGTTTCAGTCACAGGACTGTTGTTTAAAAACACGAAATCTTAATTATCTTTAATAATTCCTTTGTGTTGGATTTTTTCAAAACACCACAGGGAATGAAGGAGGATGTAATGAAAGTACACAGCTTCAAAGTGGTGAAGCTGCAGTTGGTATGAATCATTTCTTGAGTACTATTTGTTCCAGCGCATAAGGTGGTACAAAATATAACAAGAATAACCATGGCTTATTATTTTTCTTCAGCAGCAGACCCTGTGGACACCGAAAACAAGCCAACACATCATTCAACCAAACCTGTCCCTACTTCTCGTGCAATTGAGCTAATAAGCCAGTATTTTAAAGAGTCACCAAAACTTCACTATTTTTATAAATGCAAAGAAGGTTGTAAGAAATTATGTGATGGTCGTTTTAAGCATGAGTGGATTCTTGATAGAGAAATTGGATATTGTGAGAAGACCGGTTTGTGGTGGCTGGTATATGAAGAGGGGAATGGTATGTTTTGCCTGTTGTGCAGAATGCACGATTGTGAAAATCCATTTAACCATCAAAAGAAGTTTAACGAGGTCCCTGCTGTAAGATTTAAAAAGAGTGCACTGGTTGGAAAAGATGGACACAGTGGCTCACAACAACATGAGATGGCCATCCAGAGGGAGCACAATAAACGAGTGTCGTACTTTCACAAAGAGTTCGAAACCCAGCTACAGACAAAAGATTCAGTGTTGCACCATGCTTTCCTGTCAGCATATTGGTTGGCCAGAGAAGAAATTGCTAATCGCAAGTTCACATCTTTGTTGGAACTAGAGGAGATTCTTGGCGTTCCCGAAATACGTCGTTTTGATCACAGATCTCAGGGTTCACAACGAGAATTGTTTTTGCTGCTGGGCCAAGCTTTGAAGGATGAAATAGTAAAGAAGGTAAAGAACGCAAACAGCTACGGCCTGATGGTGGATGAAGCCACCGATGTCTCCGTGGTAGAGCAGCTGATATCTTTTATACAGTTTGCTAACCCAGAGACGGGTGTACCAGAGGTCCATTTCCTGTCCATTCAGGATGTCCTGGAAAACTCAACATCAGCAAATGCAGCGACCATTGTGAAACTAATCAGAGAAGAATTGTCAAAAGATGGTTTGGATATCAACAAGCTTAGCAGTCTAGCCAGTGATGGGGCAAGTGTCATGACAGGCTCTCGCAATGGGGTGGCAGCCAAGCTGAGGGAAACAGTCCCAACTCTCATTAACATCCACTGTATCTGCCATCGCCTCGCCCTTGCTTGCAATGATGCAAATGACAGCCTGACCCCAATATCGCAAGTAGAAACTGTCCTTCGGCAGCTGTGGAGTTTCTTTGAAAACTCCGCAGCAAGGTCAGCAGTTTACGTGCAAATTTCCTCTGAGATGAAGGAACTTGAAAGCATGTCTGAAAAGAGCAAAGAAAAACTCGCAACAAAGGTACAGAAAGCCTGCAGAACAAGATGGCTATCTCTGGATAAGTCTGTAGAGAGTGTATGTCGAAACTTGCCAGCCCTTCTTCAGACCTTGCGATGGTACCAGAACAAGGACTCTAACCCTACAGCTATAGGCCTCCTTAAGAAGTTGAAGAAACCTGATTTCATTGGTGTTCTGTATATCTTAAAAGGTGTTCTGCCTGTGCTCTCGACTCTTAGTAAGGTGTTTCAAAAGGGCTCCATATCTTTTTCTCGTATTTCTGCTGCCATCAAAGCATCTAAAGATTCGCTTAACAGGCTTGTTCAAGAAAACATCACTGTCAAAGAGTTCCGAAAGGAGACAACAACTGGAAAACTTGCTTGCCTAGAGTTCGGTGAAGACAAGATTAAAGCAGCAGAGGCAAAGATGCACGACCTATGCTCCCAATATGTGACAGCCTTGACAGACAATATAGACCAACGCTTCCAGCACTCTTTGCCAGTCGTTTCATCCTTCCGTATCTTCGATCCACTTTCCGTGCCTATTGCAAATCCCGAGTTTGTAGGATATGGACAAAACGATATCCAAACTCTTGCAAATCACTTTTTTAGTGGAGATGAGAACAGCAGCAAACGCCTTAAACTGGAAGCTGAATGGAACAACTTCAAGTATGAGCTGTCTGACTGGAGTAAGGACCATCTGGCTATTCCTTTGCCTTCTACAACTTCCACAGAATGGGCCCTACAGAGGTTCCTAAGGCACAAAGAATCCTACCGTAGAAGTTATCCCTTGCTGTTACAAGTCGCAGAAATCTGCCTCTCTATGCCTGTTTCAAATGCATGGCCGGAAAGGGGGGCCAGTGCCCTAAAGCGCCTAAAAACACGCCTTAGAAATTCCCTGAAGGAAGAGATGCTCGAAAGTCTGCTTCATATTTCCATAAATGGGCCCCCAGTAAAAGAATCTGAAGCTGTGATTAACAAAGCAGTGGCGTTATGGAAGGAAAAGAAGCACAGAAGAAAACTGCCACAGTCTTCTCGTCTTCAGCAAAATGAAAGGGCTATGCCAAATGCACGAGAAGAGCAGGAAGTGGAGAAAGGAGAAGGAGGAGCCGGCAGCACACAAGAAGAAGAAATACAAGAACTGCCAAGTTCTAACCAAGGGGAACTTAATTGTCTCGCACCTTCCACCCTAGGGCAGGAAGAGGAAGTTGAACAACTTGCAAAGGAACTTGATCTCACATTCTCGTCAGAAGAAAGTGTATATGAATTCGATATGGACAACTTTCTGTAACTTTCAGTGTTGTTACCAATTAGTGTACACCAGGTCGCCAAAGGGCAAAGTCAAAAGGACAACATGAACTTAAAACATTGAATGTATTTTCTTGAATCAGCATTTGAAGATTTATCATTTCACTCTTTTCTAAAAGCCAGTGATTGAGATTTTGAGGAAAAGAACGGTTGTAATAAACATAGAACATGGTTAATATAGTCTTAATTTTGATTGTTCTTAAGGCCCAAATACTGTCTGGAAAACGTTGAAAATAGCATTTCCAAGCATCTAAATTTAAAAATTTTCTGGGGGGGCATGCCCCCAGACCCCCCTAGGAAGCTCGCGCCTTCGGCGCTCGCAAAGTAGGCTGCCGCCTACTTTCCCAGTGGGGACGTCTACTTCAAAACTTATTGACAGCACTGCATGTTGCTCTCTTTTCAACTCCTTTTCCCCCAGTTTTTCTAACGAAAAGTCGATCGCCTTATGAAAGAGACTCCATTTTGGTCAAGACCGTGACACATGCGCCGTAAAACCGGAACTCCTAAAATCTTGGAGTCTGAAAATGGATTATTCCAGAGCTCCGTATCTTGGCGCTGGCCAAAAGACACGTGGGCTGTGGGAACGAGATTGCTCGAACTTCTGGTGGATTCCTTCTTAGATATTAACATGAACTAGTGCGGCATTCCCGGTTTAATATGATGTGAAAATTATAACTATGAATATAAGACGTACCTTGTTCCAGAATCTTTCCAAACGCTTACGGGCCCTGACTCGCCGGCTTCGGTCGCCATTTTCTTTCTGATGTAGAAATGAGTACGCGCAGACAATTTTATACGCAACCGCTAGACGGAATTATTGTGGTTTCCTTTTGGTAGCGGGGGCTTGGGGGTCGACTCATCATTCTTTTCTCACAGTGGGGAGAAGGAGAAATCATTGATCTTGGCAAAGATAAGACGCAAAAAAAATTGTTCGACAAACCCCACTTTTAAGCGTTTAAGATCCCAAGATTGCATCCAAGATAAATAAAAGTTAAACGTTGATAAAAGGATAGTTTAATTCATGTGGGAGGACAACTGGCAATTGAGCATTCGGAAATAACCCATATTGAGCCTTGTCACGTTTGCGCCAAGATCATGTCAACTTAAATTTGCATAAGTTAACATGACGAATAAGCGTTGCAAAAAACGCCGGGGTGAATCCGAAATAAACGTATCATTAACGAGAAATTTCCATAAATAAAGGATTCAATTGATACGATTGAAGGAAAGGATAAGTAATATAGTATATTTCATTTCTCCTGCTCGGCTGTGAAGTAGGCTCTAGACTGGATGAAACCAACAACATTCAATGCGGTTTTGCAAATCAAAACTTGTCTGTGTTAATTTCTTTCGTATAAGAGAAATCAGTTTGTGAATTAAATTTACTTTTGATAGGACATGAAATAAGCAATCTTCTGCAGAATTGCTTTTCCAAGAGGCTAATGGAGTAGTGAGAAAATTCCGAACAGAAGTGTAAATATTCGAGCCCAGGAGAAAGCACATCAGAAGAAATACTGAGTGCAAGGCATTGTGGTTGAATTTGTGGGAACAGCGCAAGGCATTGTGGTAGAA
The DNA here is from genome assembly GCA_016490735.1 of Pachyseris speciosa. Lineage (NCBI taxonomy): Eukaryota > Metazoa > Cnidaria > Anthozoa > Scleractinia > Pachyseridae > Pachyseris > Pachyseris speciosa. The sequence goes on from JAEMWC010000787.1 coordinate 40,006, forward strand.
AGTTTGAGGCTTGATTCGCTTGCCAATTATATCTGCTGACTTCGCTCAGTCGCTTCAGGCTCCTTCGCTGCGTCAGCAATAAATACGGTAATGAGGTGAAAATAGTGTATTTATTCTAAAATGACTAAGCACATTGTTTATGCCAATCAATGGATATTTCTGCTCAGTGTTTGAGGAAGGAAATGCTTATTGAACAGTTCAAAATTTGAAATGTGGTTAGAGAAACCTCTGAAATGAGTCACTGAAGCATATTTTGCAGAAAAAAAAAGTGAATGAATAACGAAGGTGAGCTTTGAAAACATCTTTCCAAGATGACTGACCTTCCATATAATGGGTACACAGAAGGTCACTCAAGTCATGTGTGCCACACGTGAAGTTGACCGACCTTCTGTTTAACCCTTCTGTGCCGTAACGCATTGGACATGTGCACTGGCAAATTTGTGACACGGAGATGAAAATGCAAAGAAAAAGAAACAGAGCCAAATTCTAGACTCTGTACCTTAGGGCCTGAGTAAAAATTACCTCCAAATACATGAAACTGCCATGGGTACCAAGATGGCAGTCGCATTTGCCAATATCTTTAAGGCAGTGGTATACTTAACCAAAGTCCTCTTAAACCACTTGTTTGCAAAAGGAACATTGACAATATATTCTCAATTTGGAACATACACAAAGACGAAGTCATGCAATTCATTGAACAAGCAAATAACCACCACCAGACTATCAAGTTTACGGCCTAAATATCATACACTGAAACTACATTCCCTGACACAAAGGTTTTCAAAGGCGAATGATTTGCAAACAAGACTAAACTGGATATACAAATGCATTTCAAACCTACTGAAACATTTGAGTACACACATTTATCCAGTTGCCACCCTTCAGGGGTCAAAACGGACTTCACTGAGGGCGAAGCACTTAGACTTCTTCAAACAAACTCCTTGTAAAAAGAATAAAACCAGAATCTCACATTTTAAAGCACATCTCATCAAATAAGGATACCCAGAAACTCTGATTATAACAATACTCTCAGAGAACAAATATCAGAACAGAAAACTTGCCCTTCAACAGAAATGCAAAGAAGATAAGCGAATCTTGTCTTTCATCACACAATGCCATCCAACAGTGCCTGATCTAATACACAGCCAAGCCTAAAAGCGGAGCTTCCAGGTTATTTATTTTTACCAGCATCCTACTTTCCAAACTGTTTTCCACCTAAACACAACAAGTGTCCCCTGTAAAGAACTTTAGCTGACACAGCATGGCCATGTAGCCTCCTCAAGCCACAGACAGTGTGCGAAAAATTAAGCCTCATTTTGCATTAGGTGTCCTGATTACATTACATTAAGGTGATTCCCCAGTTTTGCACTGCGCATCTCTACTGCGCATAACATCAGCTCTTAATTTGCAACATTTCCAATATGGCGGCTATGCGGTCCAGAGACAAGAAAGGTTGTTTTCGAAGACTGAAAGAGATTAAACGGAGAGAAATGTCTGCTGTTAACTGTAAAAGACCCAGAAAAGTTGTCGAGGAGGTTGAAATGGGCACTGAAGCTCACTGTGAGTTACAAAGTTGCCTCGAGTTACGAGGGAGACATATCGTGGAACTCGATGTTTTAGCTAAAGAGTTGGAGTGTAAGAGTTGTGGAGCTTCCCTCCAGTTGTTGAATTGTTTTCGTGAAACGGTATCAGGGCTGGGGAGTTTCCTTTACATCACCTGCAGCAACAGTAACTGTGGAGAGATAAATGTCTGCCACACAAACAAGGTCCATCGTTCAAGTGACAAACGAAGAGGAAGACCGATTTTCGACGTAAACACGAAATTGGCAGCGGGTAGGTTCAATTTTAGGCTTGTAACTCGAAGTAGTTCTTGATAAAATGAAAGTTTCTGGTCAAAAGTTTATTGCTATTCTCATTTTCAATCAAAACCTCGTTCATTTAGGTATGTTACACACCGGAATAGGGCCAAGTCACGTAAACGCGTTGTTGACTTCCATCAACATACCTCCCGTCAGTCAAAGTACTTTCAAAGCCAGAGAACGAGAAGTTGGTCCTGCCATCGAGGAATTAGCGAAAGCATCATGTGAAGAGGCAATGGAGGTGGAGAAGGAGTGCTGGAGGAAGGAGACAAGAAGTAGTTTCGATTGGCGCTTCCTACGATATGGGTTGGCAGAAGCGTGGCAAAGGACATAATAGTCTGACAGGTCTGATCAATTACTACTCAAACCAGAAATTGCTGTTGTCTTTATTTGTATTTTATTTTCTGGTGCAAACCACCCGAAAGGAGATTGTACATGTATTTTCATGTATCTATCTTTCTGATTATGAATGTATTTATTTATTTATTTATTTATTTATTTATCTATTTATTAGCATTACGTTATTTAGCTGGTTATTTCATCTTATAATTATTGTTGTTGAATTTGTAAAACTAACATACATTGTGTTCATGTAGTCTTTCAATGGAGATACAGTACCCAGCACTATGTAAAGTT
>JAEMWC010000787.1:50000-62500 GCA_016490735.1 Pachyseris speciosa
TTCTCAGTATCACAGACAACTCTTCACTTTGCCTTTTTTTACTTTCCTTGCATCCCTCAAGTGTATTGTGGCTTTGCAAATGAGAAAATTACAATTTTAATAATTAGGTTACATTGACAGAAACCAGCCCTAGAGGGGGGTATTTGCACCCACAATATCTCAGAAGTTAGCATGGGCACCCCCCTTTTTTATCTCATTTTTGCATGTTACATACATTGAGTAACAAGCGGGAAAAGTTTGGTAAAAATCTCAGTGTAGGTTCTATTTCAGTGGAATGACCTTAACCTGGCTTGAGCCTGCAATCCAATTGAAAACTAGTCCCTGGGCAGTAGTCACATTAAAAAAAAACACTGTCCTTGATGAGCTATAAACTTAAGCCCGCAATATGGTCACATGATACTGGTCAGCAGTTACCTTGTTTTGACAAGGGACAATTGACCATAACATGGATTAATATCAAAGTACGCCGTAAACTAACTAAAAGGCTGTATGTCAACCTATTAGCTGGAGTATGGCCACCATGTTGGGCAACGTCGTTGTCGCGCATGTGCACCCACAAGCAATACCGCTAGCCATGATGACCATGAGAAAATCAATTCATGGGTTCCTATCAGTATGGTGCTCCACTAAAATACATACTTATGCAAAAGTGGCATTTAATCCAACAACAACTTCTAATTAGCAAAATATTCAAAGATTCCCTGATTGTTTTGTACAAAAAGGGGCAGATCCACTCACACTGTGTATGGAGATTAACTGATAAGTGGACCAACTTTTGCTGGTCTACAAAACAGTGCTGTATGATAATCCATATGTATTTATTAAGTCCACCTGCTGATATTACTGCTCCTTGACTGTAGAGCACTATTCTGAATTCAACAGTGAACATCACCTGGATTTAATATAATTATAATAAATAATTACTTGTTTGTTGATGTTTTTTAGGTTTGTAATATATATATCTTATTCCGTTACAACTATAATTGGAAAGACTGCCCTGAAGCCCTTAAACATATAGCTCTGCTAAAAATTCTGAGAAAAAGCAACTCCTGCTCAGCAACCATTGATGGAATAACAGTGACTGCAGAGAAAGATGCAAAAGAGGAATCTTTTATCTCTGTCATACCACAAGAGATCATAAAACAATAGGATGTCTCTATTCTGTCACATTCTTGTGCATCAGGTTTCCTCAAGAGAATTCTATCAGGATGTTCCTCAAAGTGAAAGCTAGAGCTGATGTATCTCTAGTTCAGCCAGAATTGGAGAATTTGTGTGGAATCCCCGCACAAACAGATATATTGACAAGATGGAGATGGTTCACTATCAGGCTGCTAGACTGTATTTAATGGTTACACAAGGTACAACAGTGTCAGTTCTGTGATAGACAAGTTGGCATCAGTATCAATAATATCACTGAAGATCTTCCAAAAGAATAACCACAGCAGTGTTGGGATAAAATTTCCACCTAAAGTTCAGCTTTTGCCCACATACCAGGTTGCCTAATACCTATGTTTATTGCCACCTATAATGTGCAACTGTTTTAAGTTTTCAGTTTACCCAAGGATTATACCAGTATGGAATATTAACATCTCAGTTTATTAGCTATGAACACTGTTTAATTAATATTTTAAGTTACCTTGTTTTCAGTTAGTTGTATTTATTTTTTTCTGAAGCATCTCAGAGGCGCTAAATCCCAAATCCGTGAATCTGACAGTTGATGGCACACACTCCAGCAGTAACTAACTAAAAGCCTGGTGGTTTCTAGAGGTCACCTTGCCACATATTGTACTTTTATAAACTGACAATATATTACAAAAAAAGGCAAATAAAAAATGATTATATATTAACCACAAAATAATGGTTAAGTGGATGAAGAAATAAGCAGTGGGACTAAAATCATTGCAATTTCTCAAAAAGGCAAGAACACACATTTGAGTACACATACAAATTTAATTTCAAACTTGTAGCATTCTTAATGGCATATATTTATTGCAAGTTTGGCTCCATAATGTCCATTTCGTGTTGTCATTTTTTTGTTTGTTTTCTCTTGTGTAATAGGTTTTGCTTTGAATTATTCAAATTAGAAAGCATTTAAGTTTGTATTTGTTGTTTATAACATTCCTTCTTGGTAATGTTGTTTGCATTTTGCATTTGTTGACGTGCATTGTTGCTGCAGCACTGCCCGTAGTTATACAAGCTTTGCCACATTTTACTGCATTTAATATCTTCCTTTACTTTGCATTTTACACTTCTTTTATTTTTAAATCTTAAAGTTTTCTAAAGTTAAATTCAAGAAGAGATGAGTTTTGATTCCCTTTTCATTTAAGGTAGTAGATACCCGCAAAATTGACAAAAAAGTGACTTTTTTGAAACAAAGGTTTGAGCAGTTCAAAGCACCCTCTAATGTCCCTATGTTATACTTTTGGGTTCTATTTTGCTCATTTTAAAATGCGCGCCTCAAAAATTAGCAAATTGATGGCCTGTCGATTGCTTTTTTTGTTTATTGTCTGTTGCCATGGCGACAGAGCAAAGTAAGCGTCGTTTTTTACTAATTTTCATCCCGCAGAACTATCCAAAATGGTCCAAATCGAACCTGAATTGCGTTTTCAGGATGTTACCATTCTTCGGAAAGTTCTCTTGGCCAGTGCAGTTTGTAAGTCATGTTTGAAGGGCAATCTGCAGTTGTTTGAGAAGCCATTTGGTTGTGATTTGGCTAGAATGCTTGTTTTGCAATGTGTGAGCATTGCATGCCGCGTGTTCATGGAACTTCCCACTTCGGAGAAGATAGTTCGTGGAAAGGCCCGCTTTTACGATGTCAACAGAAGGTCAGCATTAGCTATGCGTGTTATTGGAAGAAGGAGAGCTGGTTTAACCAAATTTTGTGCAGTAATGAACATGCCAGGTCCAGTTGCGAAGCAATCATTCAATACACACGTGAAGGCAATTGCACGCGTTTCACAGCAAGTTGCCGAAAGCGAAATGGAGAAGGCTGCCAAAGAAATCAGGGCCGTTAATGGAGCAGAGGAAGGCGAACCAGCTGACATTTCTGTGTCATGCGATGGAACCTGGGCTAGGAGAGGTTTCCAGTCACTTTACGGAATGGTCTCAGCAATTCACGTGCAAAGTGGTAAAGTTGTCAACTTTGAGGTGAAAAGTAAGGTGTGTTTCAAGTGTCGTGCAAAGAGCCACCTGGATATAAATTCTCAAGAGTACATTGAATGGATGGAGGCACATGGGCCCAAATGTACTGCAAACTTCAAGAAATCCTCCAAAGCCATGGAGGCCCAACTAGCTGCTGTTGACATTTGGAGCAGGTCAGTGGAAAAGCACAATCTACGGTATGTGGATTTTGTGGGTGATGGAGATTGTTCCTCTCAATGAGATGTTCTGAAAGCCAAGCCTTATGGGGATGATGTGGTTGTCAGAAAGGTGGAATGTGTTGGACACATTCAGAAGAGAATGGGAGGAAGACTAAGAAGAAAGAAAAAAGATTTGAAAGGAAAGAAACTGTCAGATGGGAAGACAATTTCAGGGCGTTACCGCTTGAGTGACAACCTCACTGACACCTTTCAGAGGTATTATGGGAAGGCACTGTGGCAAAATAAAGGTGACTTGCCAAACATGCAAAGAGCTGTAAAAGCTATCTGGCACCATTATGCTTCAACAGAAGATAATGAGATGCATGAACACTGTCCTGCAGGAGCTGATTCCTGGTGTAAGTGGCAGAGGGATCAAGTCCATGGCACCAGTTCCTTCACGCCAAAGAAGGTTGCTGCGGCAGTAATGGAGGGAATCCTTCCAACGTTTGAGGCTCTCTGGGATGAAAACCTGTTGGCAAGTGTGCTAGAAGGCCTCTCCCAAAACAACAATGAGGCCTTAAATCACCTTGTTTGGGATGTATGTCCAGGGTTGTCAAAATAAGCCGGCAACCGGCTCATTTCACCGGCTATTCCGAATACTGCGCCGGCTACTCCGAATTGCGGAAATAAAATTGTTCAGTTAACAATTCCTTGGAAGCCAAATCGGATCACAGGGAGTAAAAAAAAAAATTATTTTGCTTAAAAAGGTACAATAAAATGTGTGCGTGACACGATTCGGAACTGATTTAATTGATTGTGAAAGCTGAGAATGTCGCGTCGATGTGCGTGCTTGCGAAATGCGAGAAGAGATTGCGTTAGAGCGCACGAGGTAGAAAAAAAATCATGGCGACCGGAGGCGGCGGAGCGAAACGAAATAGGACTTTGCTTGATTTCAATTTTATTAAAAAGAAGAAGATCAGCGAAGATCAAGAGGAGAATGAGCAAGACGACGAGCAAGGTAAGTGTTGATAAAAACTCGTCCTTTACACGTTTTGTATTGTTTACGAAAACAATATCAGTGGAAAGACCTCACACAATGCATTCAATACCCGGACACGACAAAAGTCGTTCTGGTTCACTGGTTATCTTGTGAGTACTAACATTTTCATGTAATTGAGCGTTATACTTTTTTCTATCATTCGAATTATCCATTCTTTTGTCTCGCTTTAGAAACACTTTTGTTTCTTACGCTACTGTAAAAGTTTTGAACCGCCTTATTAAATTACTATTATTTACATTTTGCGTTTTGGCTGGCGCGTGTCTGCTGACATATTTAAGTAATCAAAAAGAAATACTAAGGCTAATACTACTACTGAAACGAAGAAGGATAATTTTAAAATAAGTTAAGCTTTATTTGCAAGACGAAACACTCAAGCAGCCAAATGCGTGTTTATACAAACAAGAAAGTCGTCAAATTTATCCGCTAGACGTGACGGCGCCTCTGTTAATTAGTAAAATGTTCATTTCATTTTTGTGGGCTCTTGAGGAATTTTTTTTTTACCGGGTTTTTACATTTTTAAAAGGACATTTTGATAATTGTAAATTTTGTGAAAGAAGTAAAATTTTGTGAAAAGTTCTTTTATTATTGCATCCCTAACTTTTTTGGCATGCATTTCAGAGGGGCAAAATGGGAAAAGGGTTTTTAAGCAAGTCTAATTAATTTTGGTTTTTTAGAGATGGAAGTTGTAAGCACCGATGTAACCACACAGAGCAGTACCCAGATAAATAGCAGCTCAAATCAAACAACTGCATCTACTAGTCAGGAATTGGAATGCAGCTCTATTCATCAATTAAGCGGTTCAGCTTCAAGTGGCCCAGCTCTTCTCAGTGAGGATAGCACAGCATTGCAATCTAGCGCTCCACAACTACCAGAAGATGAGACAAACAGAATCATTGAAAATTTGTTTTCATCAGCACAAATTGATAAAATGCATCACTTCCATAAATGTCGAAACACCGGCTGCAATGGTATTTCAAAAGAAGAGATGGATCGAGTCAAGATGACCAAAAAGAAAGATCGTTTTCAGCACGAGTGGTTGTTCAAGAGGGAGACATGCTTTTGTCCCCAAACTGGTATCTGGTGGCTCGTTTATGTGGAGAACGAGGGAATGTATTGCCCACTCTGCCGTAAACATAAAAGCAAGTCTGCCCAGAACAGAAGTGAAACATTTTCAAGTGATCCATCCACAAGATTCAAGTGGAGTACAGTCAAGGAACATATGACCTGTGCAAAACATCAGACAACAGTGAAGAATGAGCTGTTAAATCGAGTGTCTCACTTCCAAAAGCAAGTGGATGAAAAGGAGAGTTCTAAGGTTGTAGTGCTACAGGAAGCTTTCCATGCAGTGTACTGGCTGGCGAAGGAGTCCATTGCCAACAGGAAGATCACGTCCCTCCTTGAGCTGATGGAGCTCTTGGGTCTTGAAGAGCTGAAGTATTTCGCACATCGATCTCGTGGATCACTCAGGGAGATATTTCTTACGATTGGAAATACAGTGCGTGATCATATCTGTGGTAAGCTTCAAGAGCAGTCCTTTTATGGCCTGTTGGTGGATGACATGGCAGATGTCAGCAATGAAGAGCAGATGCTGGCTTTTGTTCAGTACTTTGATGTGGACCTAGCCAGACTAGAGTGCAAGTTCTTATTTACAGCCAATGTTCTGGAAGAATCTGCAAGTGCTGATGCAACAACATTACATGGTGTTATCACTGAACAGCTTCAAGCTTTGAAGATTCCCTTAAAGAACCTAAGGGGCCTTGCAACTGATGGGGCAAGTGTAATGACTGGTAAAACCAGAGGCCTAGCAGCATTACTGAAGAAGGATGTCATCAGCTTGGTGGCAGTTCATTGTGTATGCCACAGGTTAGCTCTGGCCTGCACGGACACCAACGAGGAACTAGCAATGATAAAGGCGGTGGAGACAGAGGTCACACAGCTGTGGAAAATCTTCGACAACTCTCCAAAGAAGCTTGCAGCATACCTAAAGGTACAAGAAGAGATGAAACAACTTACTCTTGGGGCCAAGGCAAACAAGAGAATTGGCAAGCGGTTAAAGAAGGCCTGCAAAACACGGTGGCTATCTTTTGACAATGCCATAGCAGCAGTATGTTCAGACCTTCCTTCCATCCTCCAAACCCTCCGCCAGTTGAAGGCAGACCCGTCTTGCTATGGTCTACTGAAGAAGCTCATGAAAGTAAAGAAAATAGGCACCATTTACATTCTTCGTGAAGTTCTTCCAGTACTAAGTGACCTTAGTAGAGTGTTCCAGCAGGGTACGATCAACTTTGCCCACATCAAACCATCAATCACCGTTTGCAAGGAGAAACTTGTCGCACTTGTTGACAGTAAATCTCCAATAAAGAAGCTGCAAGATGATTTAGCTGAAGGAGGAACCTTGGCTGTTACTGAAATCAAGTTCTCAAGCAAAGACATCGAGTATCTGGAGAATCTCTTAAAGAACTATGTCAATGGGCTGGTCAAGAATATCACCAAAAGATTCAAAGATGCGACTCCAGTTCTCACAGCAATGCAAGTGTTTGATAAAACAGCCATACCACCTAAAGAGAGTGATGATTTCATGGAGTATGGCCAAGAGCACATCGATGTTCTGGCTTCTCACTACTTCCCAGGTGATGAAGTTAGTCAAACACAGCTTCAAGCTGAGTGGAAACTCATCAAGTACGACCTCCTCACATGGAAGCTGCCTCAAACTGTCAAAGATGGTAAACTTTCTTGCGCAGAATGGGTCATGCAGCAGCTGGTTAAGCAGAAGTTTTCTTTTTTTTTTTTTTTTTTTTTTTTTTTTTTTAATTTTATTTTATTTCTCATTACACAAACAGTACCGATAACAGATAACAAATAACAATATTGCTTACATAGCGAAATACGCACATCCACGCACGCACACACCACACACACAAACGTGCACACACGCACACAAACTATTAATTCACACTAGCTGGTACAGTCATTACAACTTACATTTACTCGTACATACTGAACAAATTTTTGGAAAGACATACGAAAATTATACAAATACAGATAGGTAAACGTGCCTTACAAGGTGCTATATTTTAACAAAGAAATAGAAAATAGTTATGAAGAAAACTCAATTCCATAAAAATATAATAAATAATAACAGAATAGCGAAAAGTGTAATATTATGGAAGTTTGAGGTGATGTTCCCGTGTTAGGAGCTTATCCCATTTTTTAAGATGAAAGGAGAGTTTATTTCTCTCTTTTGCTATCCGACGCTCCATTTCAAAGACTGCTTTCACTTTCGTTAAAAATACAACTCTTGTCGGTAAAGCATTCTTGAGTTTACAACTATAAATATACTGCTTCGAGAGTAAGATAAGGTGATTATAAAGAAGGGAATCTTTGACTGGTCGAGTAACACCAAGAATAACATCAATTTCACAAATTGTATAGCTTTCAAAGAGGGGCTGTATTGAGTGCCAGAAACTTCGCACAATGGAGCAGTGAAAAAACAAGTGAGGCATGTTTTCCTCTGTTGTATGACAAAAGGTACAGAGAGGAGACTCAATCTTCCCAATTTTAAAAAGGAAGTTATTGAAGGGTAGAATTCTATTCAAAACTTTATATTGGAATTCACGGGTTTTTGTATCAATGGCACATTCAAAAGGGATTGAGTAAATAGTTTCCCAATCAAGAGGGAAATCATCGGAGGCATAGCGCTCTTCGAATTTTCTTTTCGCTGTAGGTGGTTTTGAGATCTTTGAAATAAGGAGTTTGTAAGTTTTCTTTGACGATAACAATTCTGTTTCGGAATACTTCACATTAAAAAGTTCTGTTTTTAGTAGTACCTCACTTGCGTTGTTTGTCATGATTTTTTTCCACTCTGGCAACAATGAGTGATATAAGCCCTTCAGGTAAAGAAAATCTACCATATTAAGTTGTAGTTCTGTTATGCGTGGCTCAATGTGAACAAATTTAAACAAGTCTCCAACTTTGCAGAATCCTTTAGAGAATAATCTTTGGTTAAAAACTGATTTGTCATTCACACAAATGTACTTGTTGTTCCAAATAATTTGGTTAGCTATTTCAACAAGAGAAGAGGGATTAGAGTTGTTCAAAAGGGTCCAAGCAATCAAACATTCCCTATAATATCTTGGTAGTTGTAGAGGCAGTTTTGACAAAGTAAAATTGCAATGAAATAACACTTTACCTCCAACTCTATTAAGGTAGTGATTTAGGATGTACTTCCAAGAACTTAGCGAGTCATCCAGAAACTTTTGGATACAAGTAATTCTTTGTGCATCAATCATAGATTCAATGTGAGGCATTTTCAGACCACCTTCGTCAATATCGTTTATCAAAGTAACGCGTTTCACTTTATCTTTGCCTTTCCAAACAAAATTATACAATATTTGATTGATCTCTTTTATAAAATCTTTGTTAGTGCCAATTAGGCTCAAACGGTACAAAACTTTTGGAACAGCAAATGTTTTGATGATCTGTATTCTACCAATCAACGTAAGGCCTCTCCAGCTCCAACAGTGAAGGGTCTTCTTTATGGATTTAGTGATGGTCTCAAGGTTAAGTTTAAAAGAGAGCACACGATCATACGTAAAGTGTATTCCCAGAATTTTAACTGCTTTGGTTACTTGCTCCACCCCTAGCTCTTCTGAAGTTATGTTGGAGGGACCGAGATTTAGTACTTCTGTTTTTTGTTTATTTTCTTTTAAACCCGAGTACTTAGTAAACAAACTTAATTTAACCGATAGTTTATGAAAAGACTCCGTATTTGCTACGAAGACAGTTAGATCATCGGCAAAAATGATTAGTTTTAGTTCCTGTTCGTCAATTTTAATCCCTTGAATAGTTGTGTCATTTCTGATATCAATAGCTAGGACTTCCAATACAAGAATAAAAAGATAAGGAGAGAGAGGATCACCTTGGCGCACCCCTCGAGATAGTTTGAAGTGTGGGGTTGTAAAACCATTATTCATCACACAGCTCGATGTATCAGAGTAAAACGCATTTATCCAGGCAATAAAAGAAGGTCCAAAATTAAACTTTTTAAGAGTTTTTCTAAGAAAATTCCAGTTAACCGAGTCAAACGCTTTTTCGAAATCTATTGCTACCAACAAGGAACTAATATTTTTGGAAGCTGTATAAGACATGATGTCATCAATTGTGCGCACTGCATCGAAGATTGTCCTGCCTTTGACATAAGCATTCTGATTATGGTGTATGATATGTGGTAATACCTTTTCCATCCTTTTAGCGATAGCTTTGGATCCTATTTTGACGTCCACATTAACCAAGGAAATTGGTCTCCAATTTTTTATTTGGCGCCGGTCACGATCTTTCTTCTCTATAAGAACAATAATTGCTTGTTTTTGTGATGCTGATAGCTCTCCATGTCTATGAGAATAGTTTAGGGACTTCACTAACATATCGCCAAGAAGGGGCCAGAAAGTTCTATAGAATTCAATAGTAAGTCCATCGTTTCCGGGGGTCTTATTGTTTTGAAAATCTGATAACACATTAAAACACTCATTTGTAGACAATTCCCCTTCACAGAGCTCTTGCATAACTGGCGAAAGCTTTGGTATATGTCCCGTTTCTAAGAAGGGGCATGGTTGACTATTGACCTCAGCATCATTTTCATCACTGTAAAGTCCTGAATAAAAAGAATATAGCTCATCCGTGATTAATTTAGGATTGGTTGTGATAATACCGTTTTTAAGCTCGAGTCTTCGAATCGTGCTTTTTGTTTTATTGTTATTTTCGAGGTTAAGAAAATACTTATTGTTTTTCTCGCCTTTTTCATACCAGTTGACCCGAGAGCGAACAATCGCCCCTCTAGTGATGTACTCGTATTCTTTCTCATATTCTATCTTCAGATTTTCGAGTTTGTTTAGGTTCTCGACGGTTGGGGTTTCTGCCTGTTCCTCTTCAGCTAATTTTAATTTGTTTTCGATCCAGCTGATCCTTTCTCTACGTTGTTTTGCTTTAGTTTTACTGTAATGAATAGTCTCCTTACGTACGTTATACTTTAGCCAGTCCCATTGCACCCTAACATCATGATTATAACTGATCTCGTCGAGCCAAGTTGGAATTTTGTCTGTTATTAAGTCAACATATGATTCATCGTCCAGGAGACTGTTATTAAATTTCCAAAACGAAGGTCCTCGAAATGCTCCGCTTATACTATCGATATCTAATGTTATTGCAGAATGATCGGTTTTAATAGAAGTTACAATGTCTGTTTTGTCTATTTCATCTTGCAATGAATTACTGATTAACCAGAAATCAAGACGCCTTTGGATTAAGGGATTTTTCTGTCTCCACGTAAAGCGTTTTGTGGTCGGATTTCTAATTCTCCAGATGTCAATTAAATCATTCGTCGACATCATATTTTCGAGACCTTTGACACAGTTTTTTATTGAAGGTTTTCCTCCTGAACAATCAAGTCCAGGATCAAAAGTTGCATTGAAGTCACCGCCTATTATGACCTTGTACTCGGCTTGCGACATTTGCTCTTCGATAAGATCTGCTATTTTGTCAAAAAATTGAGTCTGTTCAGCTGATTTAGTAGGTGAGTAGATGTTTACTAGCAAAAAGGGAACATCTTGAATCAACGCATCTAGCATTATAAAAGTCCCTGAGTCATCTCTGTGTGTCCCTCTAATTACACAGTCGAATCCCTGTTTAACTAAGATTAAGGTACCTTTACTGTGTGAAGTCCCGTGAGCAAAGAATAAGTCTCCTCTCCACTGTTTCCTCCATTGGTTTTCAAGCTCCTCAGTGCTATAAGTTTCTTGAAGGAAATAAATATCTGCATTTTGTTTATTCAACCAATTCAGTATGCATTTTCTTTTGTCGAAAGTGCGAATACCTCTAACATTTAGTGAAAGCAGTTTGAATTGTATATTGTTACCCTCCATCAAGACAGGTGATAAATAAGTAACCAATCGAGAACATCATCCCAAAACCCGGACTGAGCATTTCGCAAATCAACACCATTTGCCAGTAAGACATTAGCATCTGTGAGGCGATTATACGTAACACAACTAATAACAATAGGAATACCGACATTACTTCACAAGAACGTTACACCTATTAGTACAATTAAAAACGCAGCCAGCAAAGAAGCTGTTGATTATACTGCTAATAGTCTGGGCCTTACAAAAAAGTTGGAAAAAACTATTTACATTGCGCTGGGCTCAGAGATTATAACGCAAAAATAAATTTCCGACCGTTTTCATGAGAAACAAACATCCACCCGTCATCTAAGGAGGAACCAGACATCCATCGATGTAAAGTTTGTCGGGCTCCGCTCTACTAAAAAATACTCTCTTCCCTTCCCTTTTCGCAGCTTTAAATCTAGAAGTTTTCTTACCGAGGACATTTCCCTCTGATGATCTCTGTTGTAGAAGCCCTTCTTGTCATTCCAGTATCAAATGCCTGGCCCGAAAGGGGGGCATCGAAAGTGAAGTTAATCAAGAATCGCCTGCGAAGTCTTCTGAAGGGGGACATGCTAAATTCCCTGATGCATATCAGCTTAAATGGCCCACCCATTACCTCAGAAGAAGGCCGGCAAGTAATCAAAGATAGTGTGGTTTCCTGGTTGGCTGCTAAAAACCGCAAGAAACTTCCATCTGTTCATCCATCTGTTCCCACTGCCGCTGGTCCTTCCACACAACCAAAACCAGCAGAACACAGTACCCACACACAGGCTACTCAAACAGTGGTTGAAGAGATCGCAGAACAAGTGCAAGTGGATGATGAGGTTACTCTTGCAGCTGAAAAGCTTGGGCTTCCTTTAGATGATGAAGTGGATGATCATGAATCAGATGAATCTGATTATTACAGTGATTTTGAAGACGATTAGAACAATCCAATCTGTAATGAGATTAGACTAATGAGTAATCTGAAGCATCATAGTCTCTTCCATATTTTGTATTTGATAGTGAATGTAATTTTATTTCAATCAATGTTACAGTTATTTACGTTTCAAATAGTGGATTGAAGGACTACACAGTAACTGTATACCATAATACTGTGAAAAAGAAAAGTTGTTTTGAAGACAAAATACAGTGTCAGAGAATAGTAGTTTCCTTCATGTTCACTACAGTTTCTCAGGATTTTTAATTACATGTAAAGAAAAT
>JAEMWC010000787.1:70000-77500 GCA_016490735.1 Pachyseris speciosa
AAACTGGAGGGACCCTCTACCTGCTTAACGGTGCTTGGTATTGAGTTGGATTCCCTCACCCTCCAGGCCCGTCTTCCACATCATAACTTTGAGTGCATCGCTGCCCTGGGGTAACTTTATTATAAACTTGCTGTACACACAGCAGGGTGTGAAAGAGGATTTGCAGTTCAAAATTCCACTTTAACACCATCCAGAAACAAGCTATAAGAGGCAACCAAGGACACACTGATGAGAGTTAGACTTGGGCCAGACAGAGATCACTTTAACAATGTGGAAAGAAAAGAAGGATTGCTGGATTTATGAGCTAAATTATAATACTACCACTTGAGCAGGCTGCAGCTCATAAATCAAGTACTGGAATAATTTATCTGATCTTGACTTCACTTGACTTCACTTCCTAAAGCTCCTGAACTGATATAAACTGCATTTAACTGTTAAGGCCAACAAGGGTTAAATTTAAGTTGTTATTTAACCCATTGGCACCCATGCTGGCCAAAACCAGCCGAGGCTTTGTGTGGATTTGCATTCCTTCCCTGCCTCCTCCAGAGAGGATTTTTTTGTCTCCTTTTGTTCTAATTGTCTTCAGGATAAATAAACCAATCAGAACCCACTAACTGCACATATATGTTAAGAGTCTTAGGAAGTAGTAGACAGAAAGGTTCTTGTAACCCGCAAGGAAGATCAAATTTAGATAAAAATGGCTGCCGCTCCTTCCCCACATGAATTTTCAACATAGCAGTGTGTCATTCTAAGAAGGGAATACAGTAAATCAAAAGAAAAAGTTAGACTCAACAGCTTAAACAGTGGAAACCAGTCAGTTAATAGTGAAGAAATCCATCTTCGATGACAGATTGTGGTTTGAGCAGGGCAGGCACACATGTTCCGTCGCAGATGACAGCAAATCTTCGCAAACTTTTTTGGGTTTCTCCAAACTGTTTCTGCACTTCTGGGAGTCCACCTTCCAAAAAAAATACAGGTTTGAATGCGAAATTTTATGGTGCTTTATCTTTAATTAACGGTTTGTTGTATTCTAAGCAACTTTAGCGAAATTTGCAACAAACATGCTTGGTTGGCGTCAATGAATTGTGCTCAGAAGTGACTCATAAGATTTGCTTTGTTCGCCTTCATGTAGATTTACTCAAGGCGTACGCGTACACATTTTCTTTTCAAGAATAAACACAGGCCAACTGAAATCCTCACAGCGCACATCAAATTTGCCCATGTGACAACAGGATCAAATTTCGTTATGAATTTTCAAACTTTTACTTCCAAATTTGTTTTCTGGGCAATCTTTGATTGGAAGCAAGTGTATTTTATATGGAAATTAGGAATTCTACCTATCGTTGAGTAAAAGAGTGTTGTTTTTTGACCCTGTAAGTTAAATAGAGCAATCTGAAACACACAGAAATAGTGTGGTAAACAATGGGTTAAGAACATTTCTCTTTTAGTCTTTTCTTGATCTTTAAAACAGAAAGACCATTTTTAATTTCAGTATGCTGTGTCATACAGAGTTTTGCTATTTAGAAAATGACTCAGATTAAAAGTCTGGTTAGACTTGAGCATCTTTAAAGGACTCACTGGTTTTTGGACTGGGACTCGTGACTTTTAATGAGATGAGTCCCAGGACTCACCACAGCAATTTGTAACAAAATCACTGGACTGGTATGAGTTTTTCCCATGCCAGTGTTCAATCTAGAAATTAGTAAAAGTGGGTAAAATGTCCCATACATTATTTTAAGTTGGGTCATTTCCAAAATTGCCTGGGTCAACTAAGTTAAGGAGTTATTTTGTATTGTTTTGCAATGCTTTAGAAGGAACTGTTGTAAATACTTTTTAGCTACCTCAGGTTCCAAAAATTGATGTATCAATTAAGGTTTCTGGGAATGTGCTACCCACCCCACCCCTAA
This sequence comes from Pachyseris speciosa, assembly GCA_016490735.1. NCBI lineage: Eukaryota > Metazoa > Cnidaria > Anthozoa > Scleractinia > Pachyseridae > Pachyseris > Pachyseris speciosa. Next base: position 71,908 of record JAEMWC010000787.1, read on the forward strand.
CCCAAGTTTCTGGGCTAAAGTCACATGAACGTGTTCTTCCAAACAGAGCAAAATTTTTTCGGATGACTAACTGAGATAATAATAATAATAATAAAATAATAATAATAATAAACTTTATTTCTATAGCGCCTATATCACTACCTGTTCTAGGCACTTTACAATATTACTATTTAAAATGCATTGAGATACAATTTTAAAAAATTACAAGAGGGATGTGAATGTAGAACTAATAATAACAAGAATTAAAAAAAATGTCTAAAATGCATAAATATATCTACATTTGTATAAAATTCATATATAAGTGTGGGAAAAAATCTATTTACAAATTAAGGAAAAGCCTGGTGAAATAAATAAGTCTTTAATTGTTTTTTAAAGGAATTCAAAGAATTAGCATTCCTTAACCCTTTAGTTACCAGTCGTACAAATTTGTACGATTTCGACCCTGGAAGCCATTTTGAATTGTTAATTGCCAGCCTGGTTACTTGGGCAATAGCCAAGTGTATTGTGGGAAAGTGAAGTGCTTGGCGTCCATTTTGAGAAAGATTTGAGTCGTTTCAGTGACTACAACAGGGATTGTTTGAAAGGGAAGAACGCGTGTGAATTACGCACGACTTTTAAAAATGGTGTCCGGAAGTATTCCTCTAGCTGAGGTGATACGAAGATGTGTTAGAGGTGGTTCTGATGATGAAAACTCGGACGAAAGTGAAGATGACATTTCAGACATGAGTGAGGAAAGTGAAGAAGATTTAGATTGTGAGGAACAAGAGACTGGTGAGACCAGTCAAAGCAATTCAGAAGCGAGGGAAGGTAACTATATGTTTGTTTTTCTTTGAAAATTTCAAAGCGTTTTTTACTTTTTCTTAGTGAATATGATTTCTTCGAAGCTTTTCAAAAACTTTATCCATTATATTTTGTTTATTTACAGTGGAAAATGACCTTTCAAGATCCAGAAGTCCTTTAGCCAGAAGAAATCGTGGAACTGCTCGCGGTGGGGGTGCAAGAGGAAGAAGAGGCCAAGCTCGAGTAAACCATGCAAGAGGAAGAGATGCAAATCAACCACCAATCAACTGGAGCTCTACCTATCAAGTTCCAGAACCACCTCCTTTCAACGAGCCCCATCCTGGGCCTACAAGTAGGTTTCAAGATGTGCAGGAAAAAGATTATTTTGAACATTTATTCAATAATGAAATGTGGGAGATATAGTTTCTGAAACCAATCGTTATTACAAACAACAAAAGGCTTCAGACCCAGATCACCACAAAACAGAATGGCACCCTGTGACTAAAGGTGAAGTACAAGCTTTTGTTGGCATGCTTATTCTTATGGGGATTGTTAGACTACCACGCTTTCAAATGTACTGGGAGTCTGACCAGCTGATTCACCAGGAGAGCATTGCAAATATCATGCCAAGAACTCGCTTTTTTCAAATTGGGCGTTACTTCCACTTGGAGGATAACTCTAAGGCAGCAGCGCCAGGAACTGTGGGACATGATAAAATCTACAGAATCCAGAATTTCCTTACAATAATAAGTAGAAATGTTGAAAGGGAATACAGGCTGTCAAGAGATATTTCTATCAATGAAACTATGGTCCCCCACAAAGGACATCTCAGTTTCAAACAATATATAAAGAACAAGCCCACAAGGTGGGGGATAAAACTGTGGGTTTTGTGTGAGGCTGAGACAGGATATGTGTACTGGTTTCAAGTTTATTTGGGTAAACAAGAAGGAAACCCTGAAACAAATCTTGCAAGAAGAGTAGTACGTGACCTCACTGTTACCGAACATGATAGGAATCACCATTTATATATGGATAATTTTTATAATGATTCATATTTGTTCAAAGAACTCCTGGGCAAAAACATTTTTGCCTGTGGCACAGTGCGGCCCAACCGCAAAGGATTTCCTGATGAGACTGTCATCACCAAGCAAAGGCAAAGAAACATGACCCGAGGAGAATATTTATGTCGCAGTGATGGGCAGCTTGTCGCAATTGGTTGGCTTGACAAGCGTCCAGTTTATTTGTTGTCTACAATTCATCCACCATCCACAGATGTTCCAACAACTATTCTTCGTAGAGAAGGTAGAGGCGAAAGACAACCCCTTCCATGCCCCCCAGCCCAGGTGGATTACCAAAAATTCATGGGTGGGGTCGACCTCGCAGATCAGATGCTGAAATCATTCTCTGTTGTGAGGAAATCGCACAAAGCATGGAAAAAGCTTTTTGCTTATGGTCTTGAAGTCTGTCTATTGAACTCGTTTATTATAATGAGAAAAGCCAAGCCTGCTTGCAAGCAAGAATTTCTGAGGTTCAGGGTCAACATTGCTCGGCAGCTTATTACCGGGCAGTCATTTCGTGCTAGAATTGGCCGACGCATTTCACAACCACTGTCAGAGGTTGACGCATTACGTCTCAATGGACAATTTCACCCTCTGGAGTTTACTGATAGCAGACTAGACTGTGTTGTGTGTGCTAAAGTTGTCCAAGCTCAGGGGCTTCATAGGAATGAGCGATCAAAGTCTGGTGTGAAGTGTACAGTATGCAACGTTGCACTCTGTGTCAACAAGCAGAGGTCTTGTTGGAACATGTGGCACACCAGAGTGGAATACTGGCTAAATGCTTAGGGTCAGGACACAATAATGAGACATTTTCTGATTTTACATTGTTTTATTGGCTTCTCTCCCAAAAAAAGGGAACTGCTAAAGACAATGTTTTATGCCGAATGCAACCATACGAGGTCGCTAATGTTCATGTTTTACCAATTATTTGAAGGCAGACTTGTCTTGTGCATGTAAATAACAATCAGTGGTTATCATAAGCCTTAGGTAGTTAGAAACTACCACAAATAAAGTTTTTTTTAACAACAACTGACATAAAGCAGGAATTTTAGGATGAATAGATAAGTTACCTGTTGTTGGGACTTTTTATTTTTGTCCGACTACCGCCATGAAAAAGGGCATAACTTTGTTCATATTCAACATATTTCAGTAAAGTTTGTAGCATTCTAAAGTCTGAAAGTGTGCCTTTCTTGTCATTATAAAATTAGAAAGGTCCCATGAAAAGGTTTCATGAGGGATCATGTAGAATCCAGGGGTGCAGCTTACTGAAATTTTTTTTCATGTAGATTTTGTTTAGAGTAGAGCATATTTTTGAAGTAAATCATGCTGAATCATAGTGAAAGTAAAAGATCAATTCCTGCTGATTATTATGATATATAGTTATGGGGGTGGTATTGATTAACCCTTAAAAGTTATTTCCCCTTTTTTCGCGACTAGGCGGGGTCGCAAAAAATTACCTCTCAGAAACTTGGTAACTAAAGGGTTAAAAAAGCTGGTATGCTGTTCCATAATTTAGGGCCTGCAATGGAAAATCTTCGGTCGCCATAGGACTTAGATCTCAGAAAATCATCTCGGAAAATCATCCAATCATTGATTTCCTGAACGCATGTTTCAATACTAGATTTTGCTGAAGCGAGAAAATCATCGCTCCCCAATTTAAGTGACACATAAAGCTGAGTATCATCAGTGTAGAGATGATACATGTAGGTAAGATTGTGTCTCTTTATAATATCACCCACTGGTGAGGTATATAAAACGTATAACAGAGTCCAAGAACTGATGCCTGCGGTACACCACAATTAAGTTCACGTAAAGACGATCTTGAACATTCAATCTGAACAAATTGTGAGCGAGACGATAGGTAAGATGCAAACCATTCTTGTACGGAACCTGTAATGCCATAACGTTGAGACAACCTATTCAGTAGTATTTCATGGAACACAGTATCAAAAGCAGCAGATAAATCTAACATAAGTAGAACAACAGCCCTACCGCTGTCGATTGCATGAAGAATATCATCTTGTACCTTCACCATAACAGTTTCAGTAGAATGATGTACTTTATAAGCTGACTGAAAGGTCTCGTGTAGGTTGTTATTCGTCAGGTAATTGTTTAGCTGGTGAGCAACACTTTTCTCAATAATCTTCGATAGGACCTTCAAATTCGAGATGGGTCTAAAGTTCTTGAATTGTAAAAAGAGATACCTGAAGACTTGTTGTCAGCATTGTGCCTTGAAACACTTGTTGAAGGCGAACTCTCACTGTTTTCCTCGTGATTTTCACCAGCTACCGCCCTTCTCTTATCAACAAAGGAAGCTAGTTTTTGTTGTCATTTTATCAGTAATGAAGAATGAACAAGGTGCAGTGCTCGACCTTAGCAGTGGTCCACTAGCCCACAGCTGGTAAAAAATGGGATTGGGCTAGTAAAATTTCAGAACCACTAGCCACTGGGCTAGTCGAGGTATAGAAAAGGTTTTTGAAAGACAATAAATAAAAAAATCTGTTTTAGTTGATCGCGACAGAGAAAAATAAATTAAGAAACTTATCTTGCATTTTGCAATCGATAACTTTGTGGTGTGTAGGACTGGTAGGAGGACTGAACACTAGTGGGACCCAGAAATTCATGGACAGGACACCATCTTGTAACATGATGATGCGTTACTCCTAAGAAGAAGCAGCGTGATAACAAGGAGGTCAAGGAAGATGAAGCACAACCAAGGAACTCAAAACTGAAAAGTCCTTTGAATGCTGAATGGACAAGCGACTGAAGCTCATACCCGCTTGCTAAAGTAGCCCGACACTTTCACCCCAAGTGGAAAGCAACAATCTCCTGGGTGTATGACGTAGATGGGAAAATGTTCTGTCCAACCTGCCAGGAATGTCCACAAAAGTCAAACGACTCTTCTAGTTTCGTCAGTGGATGCTCCAATTTTAAAATCAAGTCCTTGAAAAGTCATGAGAGGTCCACAGGACATATGTAGGCTCAGGAAGCAATTCGTGCAAAGGAAAGGCCTTCGGAAGCTCCTCTACCAACAGCTCTTCCTCTTGTGTCAGACGAAGTTAGACAGAAAATGGAGAAACTTTTTGATGTTGCTTATATGGAAGCAAAATTTGAACTGTGCTCAAAAGTTCAAGCCCAGGCTTGGCTACCAGGTGATGACTGTTGACTAGTAAATTTCAAACCTCACTACCCTAAGTTAAAAAGTTAAGGTTGAGCACTGAAGGCATAATAATAAATTGAAAACAAAGTGTAGTAATAAATTGAAAGAACTTGAACCACGTATGAGCGACAAAAAAGGTCAGCAAATTCTGCAAGAAGTGTTTAAGTGGGCTCCAGTCTTCCTCTGAAAAATTCAGAGGAACACCTGACACAGAAAGAGTATACAGAACATTCATACAAATAGTTTTTGTTTTGCCTTCATTTTCATCCATTACCTGCTATTTTGTAAGTAATTCTACAACAGGAAACTTGTTTCACTTTTGTTGCTCACTTTTCTGCGTCAGCTTGACCCTACGATAATTTTATTTTGTGTCAGAGTAAAATTTACCTTGTCAATGACACAAAGATGTGGCCTAGATTCAACACTGCATGCAACGAGATCGTCCAACGCAAATATGGTGAGGATGGTGAAGGATGGAAAAGATTGAAACAGATTACAAATTACGCTAAATTTTTCAAAAAGGTAATTTTCTAATCCATTTCAATCTTTTCCATCCTTAACCATCCTCGCCATATTTGCATTTATTCTTGTCTAC